>ML260070.1:6707-16725 GCA_005239495.1 Nicotiana undulata | reverse complement strand
GGACATCCTCCTCCACGTGAATGCACTAGAGAACAATGTGCAATAAGAATCAATCCTTCAATTGAAAAGTTGAATATCTTATTCCATAAATTAATTGCTTTGTTCCATTGATGTTTGAATCTTTTCCTTGAGAAGACATCATTTATTTTGTCCTTCAAATTAAAATCTGAAAACAAACAATGAAATATAAGATTATAACATAAATCAAAGAAAAGAAAAGAAAATGGTTGATTTCATATGAAGAAAAAAAATACACAATTTAAACGATTACTCACTTGATTGATTATGGAGAATGGCTGAGCTCCTAGAAATACTTAGTAGTGGATTGGTGGTGGCGGAGAAGCATAAACGTATACTGGCGGAGGTGGTGATTTCAGGGGTGGAGGAGGTGAGCTGTAGTAATAGGGAGGAGGAGGAGACTTTACTGGTGGAGGTGGAGAGTGGTAATAGTATGGTGGTGGAGGAGAAGATGACGGTGGAGGAGGAGACTTGTAGTAATAGGGTGGTGGAGGTGATGGAGATGGTGGTGGTGGAGACTTGTAGTAATAGGGTGGTGGGGGTGATGGAGATGGTGGTGGTGGAGACTTGTAGTAATATGGAGGTGGAGGTGATGGCGATGGAGGTGGTGGTGATTTATAGTAGTAGGGTGGTGGAGGAGACGGTGATGGTGGTGGAGGAGACTTGTAGTAATAGGGCAGGGGTGGTGATGGAGATGGTGGAGGAGGAGACTTATAGTAATAAGGCGGGGGTGGTGATGGGGATGGTGGTGGTGGTGACTTATAGTAGTATGGTGGTGGGGATGATGGTGATGGGGGTGGTGGCGACTTGTAGTAATATGGAGGAGGAGAAGGTGATGGCGGTGGAGGAGATTTGTAATAGTAAGGAAGTGGAGGTGATGGCGACGAGGGTGGTGGTGATTTATAATAGTATACAGGTGCATGTTTTGGTGATGGTGGAGGTGGAGACTTGTAGTAATAAGGCGGGGGTGGTGATGGGGATGGAGGTGGTGGTGACTTATAGTAGTACAGTGGTGGAGGTGATGGCGATGGGGGTGGTGGCGACTTGTAGTAATATGGAGGAGGAGGAGAAGATGATGGTGGTGGAGGAGATTTATAATAGTAAGGAGGTGGAGGCGATGGTGATGGAGGTGGTGGTGATTTATAATAGTATACAGGAGCAGGGTTTGGTGATGGTGGAGGTGGAGACTTGTAGTAATAAGGAGATGGTGGAGACTTAGTTGGTGGCGGCGGAGATTTGTAAACGTATGTGGGGGTTAGGGGAGGTGGTGACTTGTAAACATATGTTGGTGATGGAGGAGGTGGTGACTTGTAAATATAAGTCGGTGATGGAGGTGGAGGAGATTTGTAGTAGTATGGAGCAGGCGTTAGCATAGGCTTTGTGCATTTTGCATGCACCTTAGACCCATAAGCAAATGGTTTTGCATAAAGTACAACTTCATAATGGTTCTTTGACTTCACTTTAAGGTTAGCACCCTTTACTCCCCAATGAAGGTTTGTAGGAATGTCGCAGTTTGAATTCTTTGGAGCATTGTGTAGTTTAGCCTTGCAAGCTTTTGCTCCATATTTGGCATATTCAAAACCTTTAACAGTAATGCTGAATTTGCCATTGATCTTTGTGGTACCATAACTCACAATTTTTTTGTCACCAGCCTTACAAGTTACCTTAACAACGGCACCTAATTCATGAAAAAGATGTATATATTAATTTAATAATAAAATTAATTAAGCTGCTAACATATATGTCCCAACCTTAGAACTAAATTTGTCTTTTCATAATATAAAACTAACTTTTCGATCACATGATAAAAACTAATTTTTTCTAACTTTACTTAATTATTCATATTCTTTTTTAAGAAACAAAAAGGAAAATATATAGTAAAACAAATTTTTGATGATAAGTTAAAAGTAAATAAAGAGAGTGGGCATGCATGGTATAATGACCGTACCTTTCAGGTGTTTCTTGCCATGAGACTTTTTTGGATATTTTAAATCATAACATCTAAAACAGTAGACCTTTCCAACAACCTTGACCACCAAATGATGATGTGGAGGATAGTAATGAGTAGGCGGTGGTGGTGAAGTGTGATAGTATGGTGGGGTAGAAGACTTCTTTGGTGGTGGTGGGGAGGTGTAATAGTACGGAGTTGGAGGTGACTTTACTGGTGGTGGTGGGGAAGAGTAGTGATATGGTGGAGGTGGTGATTTCTTTGGTGGTGGTGGAGAAGAATAGTAATATGGCGGAGGAGGTGATTTCTTGGGCGGTGGTGGTGAGGGATAGTAATATGGTGGAGGAGGAGACTTAACTAGTGGAGGTGGGGAACTATAGTGATAGGGGGGAGGAGGTGATTTCTTGGGTGGTGGTGGTGAGGAATAGTAATATGGTGGAGGAGGAGACTTAACTGGTGGTGGTGGGGAAGTATAGTGATATGGTGGCTGGGGTGATCTCTTTGGTGGTGGCGGTGAAGAATAATAATATGGTGGAGGAGGAGATTTTACTGGTGGTGGTGGAGAACTGTAATAGTATGGGGGAGGAGGTGACTTAGCAGGTGGTGGTGGGGACTTATAATAGTATGGTGGTGGTGGTGACGGTGATGGAGGAGGCGGAGACTTGTAATAATAAGGTGGCGGCGGTGAAGGAGAAGGTGGCGGTGGAGATTTATAGTAGTATGGTGGAGGAGGTGAAGGAGAAGGTGGCGGTGGAGACTTATAATAGTAAGGTGGAGGTGGTGATGACGAGGGTGGTGGTGGAGATTTATAATAATATGGTGGTGGGGGTGATGGTGAAGGTGGAGGCGGCGACTTATAATAATATGGAGGTGGTGGTGAAAATGATGGTAGAGGAGGAGATTTGTACACATACGGGGGCGGGGGAGATGGCGAAGGAGGAGGTGGTGATTTATACACATAAGGCGGTGGTGGTGAAGGTGATGGAGGTGGAGGAGACTTATACACATATGGTGGTGGGGGAGAAGCCGAAGGAGGAGGTGGTGATTTATACACATAAGGCGGTGGGGGTGAAGGTGATGGAGGTGGAGGAGACTTATACACATATGGTGGTGGGGGAGATGGCGAAGGAGGAGGTGGTGATTTATACACATATGGTGGCGGGGGAGAAGGTGATAGAGGAGGTGGAGATTTGTACAAATAAGGTGGTGGCGGAGAAGGAGACGGAGGTGGTGGTGACTTGTACTCGTATGCTGGAGGTGGTGGAGAAGAATATATATAAGGATCTGCTGACACTACGTTAGCAACCGCCAATATGGCCAATGCCACTAAGATTTGTGGCAAATATCGACGACCCTTGGCGGGGTCGCCACTGTGGAACCGACTCATTTTTCCGGAAAATTGCTTCACCAGCCTCCCAAATATGGCTAGTGAAATCTCGAAATCTTTGAAGGGGTAGAAGAAGAAAGGGAATAGTGTTGAAAATGTGATGCCTTAAAGGGATTCAATGGCCAATGTATTTATAGTAACGTTCCTAGGGAAGTAATTGCTCGTAAAGAGCTGTTTAAAGGACCAATTCAATTGGTCTGATTGATAATCAAAGACTAAAAATTATTAACAACTCTTAACAGCTGGATCTATCAATTATCATCTTATTAATTAAAGTCCATTTCTTGATAAATTTGAATATTTCCATAGTATCTTTTTTAACAAGTAGTAGTTGTTACATGCTACACAGAAAATGGAGTAAAGCAAAGTGATTATTATTTTTTAATATCTCCACTCTCTTGTCATATTTTAGTTTTCATGAACACTGAGATATCATACAATTATTGGTCGTTTTGTTTGTTCCTCGTTATTTCTATTTACATCCCTAACTAGTAGAGTATTGTGGTTGACTTTCAATTTACGACGATAACAATAACAAACTCAGTGTAATTTCGCAAGTGAGATATGTGATCGATGTGTATAGAGACCTTACTCCTACCTTGAAAAGGTAGAGAGGTTGTTTTTGATAGACCATCGGCTCAAGGAAAGATGAAAAAAGAAACCGTAAACAACAAGTAGTAATACCAGCAATCCAGCATAAAAACAGAAACTAAAGAAACATCAAATAGTTATAGAAATCTACGAATAAAAAAATACAAGACTAACACTGCTACTACTGATACGAACAAGGAAAACACTCGACTACCTAGTCTTTTATCATAATTCTCCACCTCCACGTACGCCTTCCTATCAATTTGGATGTGAAGAAGGAAAATTAAACAATGCAAGTTTTCTTGTAATATTAAGAACTTTTTCCCCTTCATTTTCATCAAGCAAAGTAAAATACTAGTACTAAGTACTTTTCTTTTGCAAACTACATGGAATTTCTTTTTAGGGTCACTGGTGTTGCCAACAGGAAATGAACATTTTATTTAATATTAATATTTTTCTGTAGTTAATACCGTGTCAGAAGCACCTTCCAATTAGTAGATTCATATGTTAGTTTTTAATTTATTTTTATTTTTTTGGCCAAAATTCCTTTCTTAAATAAGAGAATAATTGTTTGTGAGAAACTAGATGAGTTTTTAAAGCCCTATTTTGAGGTAACTAACGTGATCGAGTTGCTAAATAATGAGGAAAAATACCTCATTACCATGTGATTTCATAATGAGTTTAACTTATATAAATATACAGTGTTTAAGGAATTATTATATTATCATAGTGTATTTGCGCATTGTAGCAATAACTTGTCTTATTTTCAAGATTATAAACCTACCTTGTATGGAGAGGGTTTTTTTCTTTTGTTTTTGTTTGGTATCTCGTGACTCGATGTTTTGGTGAGCTCGACTAATCCGGATTTATATTAGAAAGTCCTAATTTGTGGGTAAAACAATCTCTACATGTGAGTTTATTCTCCGAGCTCGAGTTCAAGACCTATAATTAAGAGAAAGGATACTTTACTTGAGAATAGAAGGTACTTTATTTTTCATCCCATCACAACTGTGGATAGTTACGGAGAGTTACCGGTAGAAAAGTGAAACCAATACTCGTATTAATAATGCTAAGTTTTATGTGGAGATTATTTTCTTGATCGGTGGCTTCCTGTCGGTTTCATGCAGAAGGTTCCCTACCGGCCTGCATTTCAAACATTACCTAAGTACGTAGAAGCAGTAACTTTCTACGTGGACATGCTGATGTAGCATTTGTCTTTTCAACCCAACTTTAGAAAATTAAGAAAAAAATAAAAATTGTGGACAGTGGAACAAATATTTTTAACACTTTCTTCAAATTGAGCAGATGATGATTGAAGACTATATATCAAGGGGAGCTATAAGTATGGCTGTGAATTCGGCAAAACCTAAAAGCTTCGTCTCAGATTTTATTTTTGTATTAAGAAATTTACCTAATATGTGTTGATAATTTATTCCCAACCCAATAACTTATGTTGTACTAGATTTCAGAATCCACATACTTAAAATTCTAGCTTCTATCACTTATGACTATGAGATCTAATTTGAATGATTAGATGAACAAGAAATAAAACATTTCGAAAAATATTTTCTAGTGTTTCGTTAGAGAGCAAAAAATATTTTTCTAGAAAAGTATTTTTTTATGCTACTCTCCTGTGATGACCCAAAAGGTCATCCCGTGTTTTATAAGTTAATTATGTGTTCCGAGGTCATGAAAACCTCCTTTTATCTCACCTCGATTTGCGTGCGCAGCACGGGTGTGTAGTCGTCAAGCCTTTATGTGAAAAACTGAGAAAATTGATAGTTTATTTTTGAAATTGAATTAAGTTGACTTTGGTCAATATTTTTGGTAAACGGACCCGGACCTGTGATTTGACGGTCCCGGAGGATCCGTAGGAAAATATGGGACTTTGGACTATGCCCGGATCGAATTCTGAGGTCCCAAGCCCGAGAAATGAATTTTTGAAAGAAATTATTTTTCTGAAAATATAAAGGATTTTGAAAGTTTAATTATATTTGAAATCTGTGGTATCGGGCCCATATTTTGGTTTCGGAGCCCGGTACAGGTTCGATATGTTAATTATGATCTGTCTGTAAAATTTGGTAAGAAACGGAAGTCGTTTGACGTGATTCGGACCCACAGTTGTAAATTTTGATACTTTGAAAGTTTTAGAAGTTTTCTTTGATTTTTATGATAAATTCGTTGTTTAAGATGTTATTTTGGCGATTTGATCGCACGAGTAAGTCCGTAGGATATTTTTGAGGTTGTGTGCATATTTGATTTGGAACCCCGAGGGCTCGGGTGAGTTTCGGATAGGCGTCGGATATTTTTAGACTTAAAAATCTGGTGTTTTTGGTCAGTTTCTGGTGTCTGAGGTTTTGTGCTATGCGAACGCAGGGGAAGTCATGCGAACGCACAGCATAGGATTGGGAGGGGGTTGGTAACTCTATGCGAACGCATAGGATCAGCTGCGAACGCATAGAGTATTAGGAAGGCTGGGGGCTGGGTAGACTTTGCACTGTGCGAACGCACCTCAGGGTATGCGATCGCGCGGGGTGGGGGAAGGGTCAACTATGCGATCGCACTCCATTTGCCGCGAACGCATAGGGCATATTTTTGCCCAGTTAATTCAAAACAGAACCATTACGGGATTTTTACCAAAACTCATAACTTCTTCTTCTAAACTCCAATTTGGGCGATTTTTGAAAGAGAGCTTCACTACAAAATCATAGGTATGTAATCTTAGACTCTTTTTCTTCAAATTCCATTAACACCCTTTAGATTTCTAGGCCTAAATCATGTTCTTAAGGGTAGAAAATTAGGGATTTGAGTAGAGTTAGGGTTTTTTGAATAATTGGAATTTAGACCTCGTTTTGGGGTCGAATTTCAAAACTAATTACATATTCGGGATCGTGGGTGAATGGGTGATCGGGTTTTGGTCCGAACCTCATGTTTTGACCAAGCGGGCCCGGGGTCGATTTTTGAATTTTTGGGAAGAATGTTAGGAAATCTATAATTAAGTATTGGAATTAAATTATTTAGCGTTTATTGATGTTATTGAGTCAATTATTTCTAGATACAATCGATTTGGAGTCAAGTTCAAAAGGAAAAGCAGTGATTGAGGCTTGATTTTGGTCGTGGAAGTCGAGGTAAGTGTTTGGCCTAACTTTAGCTTGAGGGAATAGGTGTTGAGTCTTATTTGCTAAGTGTTTATACCATGTTCAACGTATAGGTGAGGTGATGAGTACCTATACATTGGTCTCAAGCATCCCCGTGAGTCGGATATTATGAATTATGTGATTTTCATTGATATTTACTGTGTTATAGCTTGAAACTCACTTTAGTGGTTATTCATTCGGTGGAAATTCTTGGTACTGAATATTGTTTAGTATTTGTTTCGGTTGAGGAATCTTATGTAAAGATATGTACTTGAGTTAGATTGGTTATAGTTGTGTCCTTTGTTGCGATAGTGGTATGTTTATTGTTGTTCCCTTGTCAGGATGTTATGATTTATAATTCATATTGTTGATTCTTTCTTGTCAAACTTCTGTTATTGATATTGTTTGGGTGAGGAAGAGTGTAAAGCACGAAGGGTGATGTCGTGTATTGTTCATTGTCAGGAAGAGTGTAAAGCACGAAGAGTGATGTCGTGTATTGATTATTGTGAGGATGAGAGTGTAAAAACACGAAGGGTGATGTCGTGCCATGTTATGGTATTAAAAGCGCGAAGGGTGATGCCGTGTCGTTTCTATTTATTATTTGGTGAGGATGAGAGTAAAAGCACAAAGGGTGATGTCGTGCACTTGCCTTTACTATTATTTGGTGAGGATGAGAGTAAAAGCGCGAAGGGTGATGTCGTGCACCGTTTTCTCTGTGTTTGTTATTTCCTGCTGTTACTTAGATATTTGAATTGTTGCCTTATTTCGTTATTTCTGTTATCTGATATTGTTTTCCCCCAGCATGTTTCCCCTTTTCCCTTGTACTTAACTGGTTATTCTTGTTATTATAATTTCTTCCGAATATTATTAAATTGCACAGGTTGTCTTGATTGGCGTGTCCTAGCCTCGTCACTACTTTACCGAGGTTAGGCTCGACACTTACTCAGTACATGGGGTCGGTTGTACTGATACTACACCTGCACGCCTTTTGTTGTGCAGATTCTGGTACATGACCCTTTGGACATTAGAGCTGGGAGGCTGCCTTCAGTCCATTCAGAGACACCGAGGTAGTCCTACAGGCGTCCGCAGGCCTTGGCGTCCCCTTTCACTTCTTTATTTTTGTTCTAGATATTTTAGAAACAGATGTATTTACTTCTTTCAGACCATTATATGTATTATTCGTAGATAGTCCGTGATATTGTGACTTCCAAAGATCTGGGATTTTGTTATTTTGGTATTTCGTAAAAGCAGTGGATTGAGTTATAAACATGTAGCCTGTTTCATTTTCATACTTTTATTTATGCAAATTGTTGTATTTCACCTGTATTCATCTAATAACAAAGTATTAAGGTAAATTTGAATATTCGTGTTGGCTTTCCTAGCGGGTTCAACATTAGGCGCCATCACGGTCCCCACGGTGGGGACTTCGGGTCGTGACACTACTCTCCTCACCTCCCCTTCCCCCAAGTGCTCATGTTTCCTTGCTTGCCCCCCTCCCACCCAAAACCCAACTTTTTCAGAATTCTATTTTCTTCAAACAATTTAATTATTCTTTTAAAAATGTACACAAACCCAAATGAACTAATGTTCGCTTTACTTTTTTACGCAAAAATAACGTTAAAGTTGTGCTCCATAACTAAAAAAACGATTTGTGGTTCAGAGGACCACAAATCTAAGTAAGATGAAAAAGACTTCCTCTCTCTAGGATGAGAATTTCTCTCATCAACAGCTGAAATGGCGAGAAACCGAAGACGAGAGAAGGAAGTCAGAAGATCCAAGGCAGTCGGACAATGAATTCAGTGAGAATGGGAGTGCCACAATCGGGAGATGCAAACAAAATGAAAAACATCAACGCGATTTGGATATTAATCAGCTACTCAATCCAACACACCACAGGGATGGAACAGGAGAAATGATGAAATTCAAGTGTCGAGCAGGGCGCCATGGGCAGACCTTGTAGAAGAGGAAACAATGGTGACCAAAATTGTTGGTTCGACTAAAACCCTAGAATCAATTAATAAATCATGGAGCAATATTGTGGGTTCAGTCCCGGTAAAGGAAGGGCTGGATCTAATTGAGGAATATACGGAAATGAATCTGAAAATTACAATGGCAGATATTAAGGATGAGGTCGATTATTGGACAACAACGGTTGTATGCTATATCCTAGGGTCTAATCCACCACAGATAGTGATGGATGGATACTTTAGGAGAGTTTGGGGTTCATTGGGGATTGACAAAGTAGCGCAATTAAACAGAGGTGTATTTGGTGCGATTTCATAGTGTAGAAAGCAGAAGCAAAGCAGCGGAAGAAGGAGTCCAAATATTTGATAGAAAGCGTGTAATTGTGAAGCCATGGAAGCCAAATATGAAAATCACAAAGGAGAAAATGGAGGAAATCCCTATTTGGGTAAGATTGACAGGGTTAGACATCAAGTACTGGGGACAAGGGGCTCTTACAAAAATAGCTGGTCTAATTGGAAAACCCCTCCAAGCAGATGCTGCTACTACTAAAAAGGAAAGGTTTAGTAGAAGTGAAATTGAACCAACAGTAGAAGTGAAATTGAACCAACAGTACCCTACAAGCATTAGATTTAAAAATGAGTCTCGAAAAATAATTGAGCAGACAGTTCACTATGAGTGGAAACCTAATCTATGTGAGAAATGCAAGAACTATGGGCATGAAATGTTTGAATGTAGAAAATTTATACATGAGGAAAGAGGGAAGACTGAGAAACAACAAGAGATGAAGAAGATGGAGGTAGATCAGCAGAGAGAAAGGAAAAGGCACAAAAAGATCCGGTAAACAACCGGCAGCAAAACTGCAACAAAAGGATAAAAGGGTGGAAAACAAGCAACTAGAGATGGGCGGAGAAGAGAAGAACAAAGCTAACAATCATGGTTACAAAGTTGGGAAATATGTGGGGGGGGGGGGGA
>MDKH01056906.1:0-13772 GCA_005239495.1 Nicotiana undulata | reverse complement strand
ATATAGGGCTCATTGTATCATTGTAAATATAAGATATTATTTTCTCCCGTGTTTTCTCACAAACACAAAATATATGCATTATATTTTTGTAGAAGCAATTTTACCTTCTCTTTTATCTGCCTTGTTGATTTCCCTCATATTCCGGCATATTATTTTCATCTTCATTGTTCAATTACCAAAGCCCTCCTACCCTTGTCTCTGCCCCCTTTATCTGCACGTCTTTGAAATCCCATCCCAAACTCAAGTAGCTTCGGTTCCCTCTCACCTTTCTTACTTGGTGAGGCAGAACTCACTGAAGAAGATGTAGAAGGTTTCTTGGGTCTTGAACTTTCAATACGCCGCAGCAGCTCAAATAGCCTGTCCCCAATTTCATCCGATTTTATTCCCTGTTGTTTGCTAATCTTTGCCATGTTCCTTTTCACCCATGTCGAAGCTTCCAGTTGGTTCAATCTTGTTGCATATTCAGCACCTCTCCTTCATACCAAGGGAGCATTAAAAGTGGTATAGCAACATCAAATTGCTCTTCGAAATTCATCATAGAATGGTCTTCCTCTCTTTCATTATGAGAATTATTGCTTGTCAGATGCTCCCATCCCCCTTTGCACTCTGAATATCTTCATCATTCTGAAGATTCTCCAGACCTCTCTCTTCTTCAATCTATGTAGCATGCACTGTCAATAGCCCTTGAATTTTAATTTGTTTCATCTTGTAGTTGATCCTCTTCCGTCTCTCTTCCCCCATGGATTTTGCTTGCGCTGATATCGCCTCTATCTCAAGGCTCAGTGTATCGAAAAAATTAGACATCTCTAGATCTCTGCTGGAATGAGACTGCTGGGCTAATACATTGGTCAGCCACTCTTGGTCTATAAATAAAATTTTGGCCCTTCTTTGATGTGTTACCCTTTCCTTTAAATCACCTTTTAGTCCTGCCTTTCGAATTGGGTTCTTCAAAACCTTAGGCCCAATGTCATTCCCTGAAATATTAAACATAGTATGTTAAGAGGCATTTTACCCTTCTCTTTAATTGACATGTGCTTACCCCCAAAATTAGATTATAGGTTATTGCTCGTACCACATGCATCCAAACCCTGCTTCTCATTCGTCTCGGAACACGAAGGCGCCGAGTCTTTCACATTAATGCATCGCTTCGAATTCTGTGGCAGTTCACAGTGTGCTGTTTCTTTTCTCCGATCACCATCACAGTTATTTTCTGGTCACTTTCCTCCCCCCATGATGCCGATTCAACCCATTGAGGCACTTTAAAAATCAAATCATCCACACTCCACAGTTGCCGGAAAAGATACGTTGGAGTTTCTCACGCAGATTCTCGCCCATCTCAAATGACACCTATCCTTTGTCTCTTCATCTATACCCTCCAAGACGATCACCAACCAGTTTAAAAATGTTTTCTGACCATGAATGAGATGGAAGACCCATTAATTTGAGCCACACTTTCTCAGACTTGGAATTTTTACGACAGCAAATCGAAAAAGGGGACCACCATTCCAGGAAGAATTCCATATTGTTGAGCTTCCATTTCTCCATTTTGAATCTTTCTGCTTCCAATCTCGAAGGAAATTCCAATAGTCATCATTCACCTCTTTAACTCTTACCCCTGCCGGGATCCTCCATCTTTATTGACCCATTCTTGAATTTCCCTGTAACTTGGAGGCTTATGACTATAATATCTAAAAGAACCCAACAAACATCCGCATGAAATTCCACCATACTCCTTAAAGAAGTTGTTTCAATTCCAAGCTGATTCGGACCTAAAGAATCATCCTTCAAAACTTTATTCTCCTCCTTTGGCCACTCTTCTACCTGTGCTATCTGGGCATAATTCCATTCGCTGTTGGGCTTTCTTGGTTCTCCTTCTCCAAAACAATTTTTTTTAACTTAAACTGCAAAATCGCACCATCCTGATCGTGGATTATGCACACTAATCTCAAGGATTATGATCATGGATTTATAGTTGGTACAACTCTGGCAAATCTTCCCATCCTGTTAAAGTTCTGGAAGATGCAATATGTTGACTTCGATAATTCCAGCTTCTGCAAATGTTACATTGTCCTTCTGTTGCCGATTCCATACATTTGCATAACCTCAGATGTTGCGTCTATCAAAAGTAACTCTGTTCATTTGATTTTTCCTCCTTCCCACGATTTCATACCGGTAGTCACTGAGTTCTGAAACTTCAAAAGCTTTGGTCCCTGAAGTGCAAAAACAGACTCTTCCCATTCTAACTTGTTAACTTCCACCTTCACTTTTCTCATCGCTGTAGAGTAGGCTTAAGTTACTCAGTGAAAAGTATTCTGTTAACAAGAAGCAATGAACCAGGGAAGAAACAAATAAGTGATAGAAAGCGATAGAACTCAGAAAAAGGAATGGCTAAAGAAAGAATTGAAGGAAAGTGTATGAGATTGAATTTAAGTTACTCATTAGAGACATGTTTAACCCCTCTCCCACTCTTTGCATGCTTTCGCCAGTTATATATTTCTGGATATCCATTACTAATTAGTGTTACATATTTATCCAGGTTTTGCATGCTTTTGCAGCAGAAGGAGCCCATTGTACTAAAGTTCAAGAGATACTAAATGCTTCCGATGTAAGTCCAAACCTGTAAACAATGGTATGCTTGTGTCGTCCAGTTTGTGACTGTTTCAAAACTTTTTCAAACTCTGAGGCTTTCAACGACCCACGTACGGAACTCAATTCTTCAATTCTGGATGTTAAGATGTTCCTATGGACTTGTTGAGAAAGATCTTATACTAGAATAAGAGGAAGGGAACAGAAATTAACTTGTTGGAATAAGATGAATTTAGAAACGTTTATAACATGCTTGGCAAACCTAATAAATCTTTGAATCGCAATTGGAATCTTTAAGTATTTCAGCGTGTCCAGTATGGAATGGGGCAGATTACCCCGTGGTTGCCTTCACAATAATATGCTATATCAGACAAAGTTCCTAGGGTGGGAATGGGAGGCGTAAGAGACATTGTAATATTGCTATATCTTTGATGAATCTATTCAGGGACTGACTACTTATTCTGAAGTCATCTAAACATCCAACTGAATTTGCTTGTCTGTTAGAACATAATGAGTTTACAGTTTTTTCCTTTATCAAAATAATAAGTTTACGGTTTTACAGATTCAAATCAACTGACAAAATAGTTGTGGCAGAATTTGAATACTTTCTGCTTCATCATGGGAACTGTTCTTGAGATTTCGGTTTCTAGAATTGGATTTTCTAAAGAAGAAGAGTTTACAGTTTGAGTTGTTAAGATCTTGAAACAATCAAAGGACAAATGCTCTTTTTTTTTTTTCTTGTTTTGTATTAAATCTAGTTTGTGACCTAGCCGTTAGCATATTTTTTCATAAATATCATAATGGTCATTTAATTGTTTGTTGTTTTAGTGATGCTATGTTTCTTGCCGTATTCTAGATGACAATAAGGCTAAATGAAAATAATAAATGCAGGTCTAGAATTGCTTAGATATCATCCCTCTCCTTGTTGGGCCGTGGGACTGAGTTGTAGTCTGGACCAACTCTTACCTATCAAAAAAGTGTTAAGACTCTGTTCTAAGTTGGACCTTTTAATGAAACCAAGATATGTTGATCATGTTTGCGAACAATCTTTAACTTGCAGGTTTGGAGTGCTTATAAGGATCAGAGACATGATCTATTCCTCCCTTCAAATGCCCAATCTGCAGCTGCTGGAGTTGCTGGATTAATTGAGAATTCCTCCTCCAGGCTGACTTATGTTCTGACAGCTCCTCCCACGCAAACTGGTCAAGCAAAACCTCCAGTCTTGACCGCATCTGATTCGAATGGCAAGCAGGATTAAGGTCCATAAAATGAAAAGTTAGCCATGACTATACAAACATCTTGTGAAATGTTTTGGCATTAAAATATGCTGCTCTTCTCTTGTTGGCACTTGAAAGGCATGCATGGTCTAGCATCACATGAAAGGCATGCATGGTCCTCCAATAAGTGGAAGAATTAAATATAAGAAAAACAAACGAGTTTCATCATGCGATGCGATACCCCCATTTGTTCTGCATCTTGTGTACAGTTTCTCCCCACCCCCTTTAGCTTGCTCTTATTTTGTTGTCTTTGCCGAAGAAGCCGAATTAGAAGCAGCAGGACATGGTTATCCAATACGTAAAGACAACCAAAACAGCGTGTATATTATGTTCATTTTGAAATTATTCTTGTAAAATTAGTATAGTTGATTTTATTGAGTTTCGGAGTCTCAATTGCTTCACTCCTGAGCTGATTTGTCGAGGTTTTTAGTTGCCGCTATTTTTTGTTTATTTACTCCTTCCGCTGAGATGATATCGGTGTAAATAAACTCCTTAAACTTCATAATTATTTCTTTATTTGAGGTTTTACTTTTAGTGAGATAATTGTGGTTGTGGTGCATTACTTTGTGTAGCGATCAATCTTTGTCAAATCTAATGGAGTCTTTGAATGCAGATATATTAAATAGTAATAAATTTTGTGTACATGCAAGGATGGGTGGCATTTAGATGTTTGAGCAGTAATGCAAGAAGACTTGATGAACTGCTTCGTGGATTGCAGACCAGTCCCCGGTGATGATAAATCTATGGGAATCCAAAAACCCAAGACAATCATCATACAAGTTTCCAGACATTTCGCCTAGCATATATCATAAATTTTGTGCGATTGTTCCTTTCCCATTTGGAGACCGCCTCACAATTTTCCAAAGTGTAACTTGGAGATTGTTGCACACTTTACCTGTGTCAATTTGTTTTCACTGGCAATGGTTGATCTGAACATCAGCCGCGTAACTGTATGCTAATGACCTGAAGTTATGACTGCTCAGTCTATCTTGGTTTAACGATTTTGCTATTGATGAACTTTCAGAATTAATAATCTTAGAAGTTAGACGTTTGAATAGCTCTGTTTTTTTAAGAAAAAAAGAAAAAAGAATGTTTAATAATCTGGTAATGGTCGGAGTCTGAGTTTTACTTGAGATATCCCAAAGCCGCCTGCCTTGTTCTGCTCATGTAGTGAATGTCAAAATTACTAACAAACTTAAGTCCCCAGGCTTCACAATAAGTTCCAACCGTCTTCGGGGTGGAGTGTAAGTTGTGGTGCACAAGGATGGACAATTAAAAGCAAACGAACTTGAATCAAGCGATTCACAACGAAATTAAAAGAGAAGCACAACAAAAATGGCATGAAATAAAATTAAGCCAACAAAGAAACTAGAAATAAACTAAATATGAACTAATATCATGCTAATGTAGTTGAGAGTTTAGTTTAACACAAATTGGAAAGAAAGAAAAGAAACTACAAAAATAGGCACTTTTTCCAATTTTGGTCATGTTTGCAAAATGGCTATTTTTGCAAAACTGGTCATTTTGCAAAATTGGACACGTGCAATAGATGGACGGATTTGCAGGGCTGTGCAGGCTGGCAGTAGCACATTAGCAGCCAAGGATCCAAACTTTAGCAACCATGTAAGTAACCTAACCAATGCAGACAATCATCTTAAATAGCTCAGAATTCGCAGAGTACGACTTGTACAGAATTGGGCATCCTTTGAAGCTGAAACAATGCAGCAACTGGACAACAACCAGGTGCAAATGTTTCAGCAGAACAAGGCAAGAATGTGCAGCTCCAAGCTCAAACTTAGGTTCAAAACTCAAAAATCTCAAACTTAAACCTTTCAGTTCAGTTGTAGTTTCATTAACTACCCAACAGATGCATTAAAACATGACAAAAAAAAAACAGGGCAATTTTTCAATTGAATCTATCACCAAACTGTCCCTAACTCCAAGAAATTCAGCCCCTCAAGCTACTGTTTTCCCAGCTCACATAATGCAAAAACAGGTTGTGCAATCTGACTTTTCAGTCACCAAACCAACTTCAAATAATAGCTCAACAACAGATATGAGACTGGTTTTCTCATTGATGCACAAATCAATAAGAAGCTCGAATCAAAATCACTGATTCAACCCTTATAACTCAACAAAATCAAGACAAAGTTCAGTTCAAACTTAGAAAATCAAGCGCAAATTTCAGTTCTCAACAGACTTAAAACCAAAAATCTCAGTCACCCACAAGTCAATAATAATTCTCTGAACTCAGTAATTCAATCCCAATCAACTTAGCAAGATCGAGAAACAAGAAAACTGAATCGACTAATCACCTCAAGTCGGATTTTCAACAGTAGAAACACAAACAAAACTAGCAGAATTTTGAACCAATTCTTTGTTAATTCAGCTCAAAAGCTTCAATTCAGTCGCCAAGCAATAAGGTAGTCGAGTCGACTTATGAATTCCAACTCAATCACAATCAACAAGAAACTCGAGACAGACGCACTGAGTCAAATCAGCCAATACCTTCTGAATTTAAAGAATTACCTAGGGTTTCTTCTAAATTCATTTGATGTTGTCATAGTTCTGTATATGTTCAGTACACAAATATACTGCGAGGACATCTTGTCAAGTTCTATATATGTTCACAGAGTGAGGCCAAGAGATTGGCAAAAAGTTGGAGACAAAAAAGAGAGAGAAGATCCGCACATAAAATGACAGTCATACCGAATGCATCACAAAAGGTAGTTAAAGTTACGAGATTGGAAGAATTTTGATCACAAGTCGTGATGTGAGAAAAGGCCTAAAGGGGGAATGCCCTAGTCTTTGAATTTATTCATCGAACAATTTCGTAGATGGTAAGGACAATATTAAAGTATTCTCAAGAGCTATAACTTACGATACTGATAAGCACATCAGTAAACATTCGAGGACGAATATTCCAAAGTGGGAATGATGTTATACCCCATATTTTTATACACAAAAGTACCTCGTAAGTCAATTGATGTAAGCTCCGAAATGAGATCCTCTTTGAAAGTCTATAAAGTGATTTAATGTTGTTACACCCCGTACTTCAGACGTCACTGTCATTATGAAATTATCTAATCTAAACTCAAAAAGAACAAAATCCTTCTACAAGGATAAGAAAGGTTTACCGAAGTCTTAAGTAAGTTAAGATAAATATGAGACTTGTTAATCATGACATAAATGAGTTTAAAGTTATGATATGACTATATATGATGTTTGGATATGAAGTATAAAGTTTGGGGAAAGTCGAATTTAAGTTGCGGAATAACCGACTAAGAATATGTCTTGTAATGAAGCGTTTTGAGGATTACATTTCATGTGTTATATGAGGTCTTGTTGGGACAAGTCATATAACAAAATGAAGGTCTTCGAACCTAGTTTCCAACGGTCCAAACCATTTATTCATACGACATTGGGGTAGAGAAATATGAGTTTTTAAAATAGGGTCACTAAGTCACATCGCCGCACTTCGGAGAAACTTGCAGGTTTATAGGCCAGGTTGCGAGGCCGTTTTCTCCCAATCTATTACGTGTTACATGGATATCTTTATATGTAATTAAATTCCTATGTGTCTAGTTTCCAACGCTGCAAACCTTTTGTCAATACGATGTCGGATTAGAGAGATACAAGTGTCTGAAGTTGCACCGCTCAAGCTGCCAAGCAGGTAGCTTACCCACCTACTTGGAGAATTGAGGCGGTGGGATTATAAGCTATCTTCTCCCTTGTATATCTCGTCATTATACACAGAACACTTACACCAAAACACTCTCAATGATCTCTAAGAACTGGTCCAAGATTCCAAGAACCAAACTAAAGGGAAATCAACTCAAATCATCATCAAAGGTGTTAAAGACTACAAAAGAATGCTTCTATGATGTTGTGTTGTGATTGAGGGCTATTGTGAGCTAAGTTGAGATAGTATTTCGAGTTGTAGTTGCTGTCCAAGGTATGTATAACATCTTCTTGATTGTTCCTAAGGCTAATCTTGTGTTGGTTGTGTTGTTTGAGTGAAAAAACATAAGATAACACTTAAAAGAACATGAGATATGGTTGCCTTTTTGGTTGGGCTGTTTTGTGGCTAAATATATGATTTGTGGTGGCTATAAATTGTGAGAAATAATTTGATAATGTTGTGGTTGTTGTTGTTAAGCTTTTCTAGGTGTTAATTAAGTTGATTGAAGAAGAAAAGATGAAAAACAAGTGATTAACGGTAAAATTAAGGTGTTAAACGTATGAGGCTGTTTTGCAAGGCATTTTGTGGATGTTTAAAACTAGAAATTATATGTCACATGTAAGTATGATGTTGTGAATGTTTTAAACTAATTTATGGAATAATAGTTGGATTCAATTATATCTTGTTATGAGTAAAAACGAGTTTGCCACTCAATATGATTGTTAAGATAATCGGAGAAACTCATATTGGATTATTGTTGCTACTGTTGGTTATAGTTTGTTGTTGGGTGTATGACCCATAGTGGTCTTTGGGATGTATTAAAAATATGGGAGTTGCTTCCCGATTTTACTTAAGCCATACGACTAGCCAAATACGATGGTATGACACTATATGTTAACGACAATATCATTTCACTTGTTGTAGATGCAAGAAGTTGTGTAGAGCTTGGTTGAGTAATAAGGAATAGATCACATAGGTATGTTAAGCCTAAACCTTTCCTTCATTTTGGCATGATCCCGTAGCTACATGAGTTTGATAACGAGGCATAAAGAGAAGTTCGTATTCCTGAACTTATGTACATTATCCTAGTCTCATAAGTTACAATATTCTCCCTTACCGAGACTTCATATTCAGTTTAGTTTTGTCTTCTTTTAGCCAAGAGAGAAGAGAGTATATATGTATACAGTATTATAATATTTTTACCACCATCGAGCTATAATCGATGGCCAGACCCCTATAGGGAAACCTATGATCATATGGTAAGTTATATACCGAGCCTACTGTGGCTTAGCGCCTATGGGCGAGCAAAGAATGACCGAGATGTAGAGCCTAGTATGGCCGAGCACCTATAAGAGGGCCTACTACAATATAGCAGTTACATATACCGACCCTTATAAGGTTGAACAACTATATTACTTACTATATTGAGAGAGTTGAGCCAGTATCAGCAGGTAAGCATATCTTTAGATTATCTTTGACTCCTAGTTACTTTCAGTTGTTATATTATCAATTTAGTTTTAGCTTTCAGTTATTCTGTTGCATTACATACTCGGTACATTATTTCGTACTGACGTCCCTTTTTCCAGGGATGCTGCATTTCTTGCTTGCAGGTCCTGATAGACAGTTGGACAAGCCTCCTAGCCGACACAGTCAAAGATCAGCTTGGTTGGTAAGCTCCACTTTCTAGGAGCTACCAAGTCTAGACCTTGGAGTCCATTTTATATATACATGTTTGATGGGTAGGTCGAGGCCATGTCCCAACCATGATACAATTCAATTATCTCTAGAGGCTTGTAGTCGAGTCCTATATATTTTGTATATCAATCACGGCGGCTTCGTCAGCCTGCACATTTATATATATCAGCTCTTGGGTATGTTTATCCCTCATATGAGAGACACATTATTTTTAGATGATTCAGAATATGGCCTCATCGACCTAAGTTGAGGGTTACCCCTCCAGAGTTCACAGTTACAAAGTGGTACGCTCGGGCCGAGTATGGAACCAGGTGCATCGCGGCCCATTAGTTTGGGTCGTGACAAAAGTGGTATCAGAGCAGTTCTGTCCTAGGTAGTCTACAAGTCGTGTATAGTAGAGTCTTGTTTATGGGTATGTTGTGCACCACACTTATAAACTGGAGGCTACAGGGCATTTAGGACTGCCACTCTTTCTTCTTACTCTAGATCGTGTGGTAGAGCTCAGTTGTAAGAATTCGAACTCCTAAATTCTCTTTTATTCATAATACAACGATACCTACATCCAGAAAGACAGTTGGTAAGAGATTGAATGTGGTTGTGGAAGAGTTGAGTAAGAGGAACTCGATTTTGCATCATGCTTATGCTGAGTAAATATGAGTTATTCAGCAGATCATAGGTGTACTAAGATGTGTAAGCTTCTTGATAAGGATACCTAAGTCAATAGTAGATATCCACTCGTATAGTAAAAAGGATTAAAAGAATCGGAAGGTAGACACAAGTTTCAGCAAGTAAAAGAAAGGGTACGAGGTACCCAGTTAATGAAGAATAAAAGTATTTACAATTCAAGTAGAGAAATATAAGCATTCCGAGTTACTCTCAACAGTAACAGAGATATATACAATTAGCCCCACCCATCTCAATTATGCCCTATGGGAGCTGACAGATATAGTTTAAGAGAATGATGGGATATCAGGATCAAGTTGGGGTTAGAGTAACCCAAAATTGTGGATGGATTGTTAGCATTAGTTGATATTTCTGAAGGATAGTGCAAATGTAGTAATAAATCTCCTTATGAGACACCCAGATGGTGAACTCTAGAATAGTACAATCACATATGAATACTAGAATATTCAGAAATTTTGGAAGATAGGCAGTGGGATCCTAGAAGGGATAAATATTTACCTTAGTATGACTCCAGCCCCGAGTAAAAAAAAAATAGAAAAAAGGAAATGTTAGGCATTCTGATGAGCCATTGAGATGAAGCAAGGGGAGCTAAAGGAAAGAACATTTTGCTAAAGTTTTCAGAATGAAGTAATAGACAAAAATATAGCCGGAGAATAAGAAGAGAGTGAATGAAGCATTATGATTAAGATGTGATAAATGGATGATAACGGTAAATCAAAATATAGCACGGTGATAGAGTCTATAGACAAGTGAAAGAAAAGACAAGATGTGACAGGCTTTGAGGCAATAAAAGAGTATAAGCCAGAAAGTCATATCCCCATTTCGAAAAATGAGTTGGTGACTCCAACGTGATTACCAGAAGGAAAAGTTAGACCCCCAGAGTAATAGAAATCAGTATGGGATAGTGAACAAGATATAATGAACATGAATTAGGGATCAGAAGATTTGATAATAGTCGACATCGTGAGAATTTCATATATCGCGTTCCAGCAATAAAAGAATAGACAACAGAAGAATGACCTTTAAAGTTCATCCATGAAGACGCTTTTAAAGCAAGCACGGTGAGCAGAGTTAAGCTTAAGGGACTAAGTGTGCCAGCTACACTAAGTGTCACCCTTGTGCGTAAGAAATTCAATCATCCCTGGTATAGAAGGGTTACCGCAAGGCGAGTAAGATGTCAGTGAAGATGTGAAAAGAAAAAAAATGCCAAAGATTAAGAGGTAACTATGGAATTGTAAAGGAAGAATGCAGTAAAAGGGCGAACGAAACGAGATTGCATTTATTCAAATCCTACAAATATGCTACGATTTCAGAACATTATGCAAGAACGACGCTGGGGAGAGGCAATAAGGGTTCCCCTAAGATGTTATTGATTAATAAGGAGCTCGTGTGAGAGGTAAGTTAAGACAAAGAATATAACCCAAGATAGATTACAAAGAATATAGATATGAGAATGGACCAACGATTAGTTAGCACTTGCTTCAGGAATAGTCTAGTTATGGTTAGACAAGAGGATACAAATAAATCAACAGATCATGCAAGATAAATGTATTGAACCCCAACATTTGGAATTCGGTCTTGCAGATACGAGATCGCAATTGTTGAAAAGAAAAAAATTCAGATAGGAGTTGGGATAATTAAAGGTATCGTATAAGTGTTATGGAAATAAGAGACAGTTCCACTCAGGAGACAATCAAAATTTGAGTTTAGAAGTAACCATACGAGCATTAGGGCACGGAGGTATGTAACAAAGGATATTTTTAGGCAAGTAAGAACATCGATAATTCCTTCGGGTATACAATATAACAAACTCGCAACTTAACAAGATCCATAAGGTCTTTTTAAGTACTACACAGAAAGACTAGTTGTGGAAAAAGGGAAGAAGGCTTCAACTTAACCATAATGACATAAAGAAGAAATGGTCCTTTAATAATAGTCTCACTACAATAGTGTATACACTCCATATGAAAGTGGCACCATCATGGCTAATGAACGGGAAGTAAAAAAAATCAAAGGTGATATTTGAGATAATATGAGTTAGGGGAAATAGTAAGGATAAGAAAAGGTGAGTGAGAAGGTGACGAGAATAGGTAAGTCCTCGGGATTAAACCCATCACAACAAGAGAGCTAATGGTTTTTGTAACGACCCAGCCGGTCGTTTCGCGTATTAGGACTACGTTCCCTTAAATGAAACCTTCCATAGCGACTACTCGTGCTTTATGACTCGCGGGAGCGGGCGATTCCGGATTTGGTAATGAATTGGATGGTTTAGGAACACTTGGTTCCTTAAGGTTGGCCTATTTGGCCAAGTATGACTTCGGTCTACATTTTGAGCAAACGACCTCGGAATCGAGTTTTGACAGCTCCAGTAGCTCCATATGATGATTTCGGACTTGGGCGTATATTCGGCTCGGGTTTCTGATGACCCGGGAGCGTTTCGGCGCCCGAATTGGAAATCAGGATTTCCTTAAGTTTGGAATTTGGCTTGAAATGGGACTTTATGATATCGAGGTCCGAACGGAATTCCGGGACAGAGAATAGTTCCGTATAGTCATTTATGACTTGTCTGCAAAATTTGGGGTCATTCCGAGTAGTATAGACCCGTTCGGCGCAATGTAATGAATTCTAGAATTTCAAAGTTCTTAAGTTTGATTAATTGGTTTTGGGGTTGAATTTTGAGTTCCGTTGTTGTTTTTCATGTTCTGGAAGTTCAAGCGAGTCTGTATCATGAATACAGACTTGCCGGTGCTTTTGGACGGGGTCCCGGGGGGCTCGGGGGTGTTTTAGACCCCCGGGAGCTAAGTTAGAAAACCAAAAAATTTTCTGTCTGGTTTCCTTCTTTGCGATCGCAGAAGCAGGGATGCGATCGCAGAGAAGTAATTATGCTGGGCCATCCAATTTTCTCTGTGATCGCAAACATCTCTCCGCGATCGCATAAGGTCCCCTTCCCAATTCTATGCGAACGCAGACTCACCCCTGCAATCGCACAAGTCACCTACCCCCCCTACTGCATGTTCCTCTCTACGATCGCATAAGCCCACCTCCCTACCCTCTGCGATTGCAGGCCCCATCTATGCGATCGCATAGTGCTTCCTGGGGGCCAGGGTCACTTGTTCTCCGCGATCGCAGGCCTGATGTCGCGATCGCACTGAAGGCTTTCCTGGGCAACCTTTAAATGCCCAATTACGGGCTTTCTTCCTCATTTTCCAATTACCAAACTCCATTGAAGCACCTTAGAGCTGGGGGAAAGGCTGTCCAAAGCCACTATCATCTAAGGTGAGTGACTTTTTCTCTAAATTATCAATTTTTCATGGAATTCATCCAACTTTGTTCTTAAAAATATCAACATCATGAAATTTGGTAGGGATTTCTATGGCTTTAATAATTAGTGAATTATCCCTTTTTAGCCGTGAATTCCTAAATAAATTAGGTAATTACGATCCTTAGATTACGGGTAATTTAATCCTTCAAGAATTTTCAAAATTCGAAAGCGGGGGCCCGGGGTCGAAATTTCAAAAAAAATCGCCAAGAATGTAAATTTTAGGAATTCTTGATAATTCTCCTTCTTGAACCTTAAATTGATTCAATCATGCTATGTTTGACTAGTTGTGAATCGTCAAGAGTAATTTCGGAGTTTCGGGCGCATCTTTTGATCCGGTCCTTGGTCCGAGGAGTGCTTCGTCGAGGTGAGTCTCCTTTCTAACCTTGTAAGAGGGAAATTGTCCCCATAGGTGCTCTATGTGTTATATGTTTGTATTCGGGGGCTGCGTGAGTACCTTGTGACAAGAGTCCGCACGTAGCAACTACTATGGTTATGTCCAGGTAGTTTTAGGATCACAACATGCCTT
>ML260069.1:39588-61782 GCA_005239495.1 Nicotiana undulata | reverse complement strand
TTGATGTTCGAGCTTTAGACTGAGCTCCACTTCTGTCTCTTCCCCTAATCGTAGCTGTCATTGAGGCTTAACCTCTTGTCCGGTTGTAGACGCTACGCGTGGTATCGATATTTGTGAGAGGACAAGAATAGACAAGTTCAATCATCAATGGTAGAATAAATTCGCACGATAGAGTAGAATAGAAGTGAAATTTTTCCTAACTTCATAGCCTCTGAGGGATAAGTACAGACGTCTCCGTACTGATCCTTCAGACTCTACCAAGTTTGTTCGTGAATTGTGAGACCTAAGCAACCTAGTGCTTTGATACCAACTTGTCACGACCCAAATTCCCAACCTCAGGGATCGTGATAGCGCCTAACACCACACTTTCTAGGCAAGCCAATGTTAGAAGTCGATTAACTAATTTCCTTGATTAATTACTTGAGCATAAATAAATAAATTTCAATTGAGCCTAATTAAAATAATTCCAAAAGNTAAAATGAATCACGAACTAATTATGTAAACAACTCTAAGACTACCCCAGGGTCTGGTGTCACAATTCACGAACTACTAAAGAATACTACAAATAATGGCTGAAAGAAGTAGTGTAACTGTTCTGAATATAATAAAAAAGTGTAAATAATAATAGGATAAGACTCTCGGAATCTGCGAACGCCGGCAGATGTACCTCGTGTCTCCAAACGAATCGGGTGGTCGTCCTGGAATCCTCTACTGCTGATTAATACCTGGATCTGTGCAAAAGAGCACAGAGTGTAGTATCAGTACAACCGACCCCATGTACTGAGTAAGTGCCGAGCCTAACCTCGGCGAAGTAGTGACGAGGCTAAGGCGGGGGTTTAACATCAAACCTGTGATATTAATATATATACGATAACACAATAAAACAATTCTACACGAACAAGAAAAATATATCTGAGACGATAATTATAAAACAGGAAGGAAATCTAAACACATCAATTCAAATACTGCAACAATAACAAAATAACACAACCGCCTCTTTCAGGCCTCAGCTATAACCAATCCTCAAAATTTCCAAGTTCTCAAACTTTATCTTTGAATAAAAGTAGTGCCAAAATATGAAAATAGTAATATAAAATAGAAAGTTTCAAATCTTTATTTTTCAAAAAACAAACCACAACAGTAAAATATAAACATTTAGCTTTTCAAATCTTTATTTTCTTTGAAAATCAGTAAAAATATAAATGTCCTCCCTTATCGCTCCTTGTTGCGGCGTGCAACCCGCTCCCACCTGTCCTCCCTTATTGCTCCTCCCTAAATATATCACCCTTATTGCTCCTGTTGCGGCGTGCAACCCGATCCCACCTGTCCACCCTTATCACTCCTTGTTGCGGCGTGCAACCCGCTCCCACCAGACATACCATATCAATTTATTCATTAAAAAAATTCACAATTCAGGCTAGACCTTTCACAATACTGTTATTTCCACAATTTCAAACAGAAAATCATATAGCTCATAAGTTTTAACCAATATCATTTCACAATAAAACAAACCAGAATATAAGTAAACACCGTAACACTGTCAGTCCAGCTCAGTCTTTTTATACTATGATAAACTCACGAGAACATCCAATATTTTTAACACACTTATAACAACAATTGGAAATAACTCAATGAAACCCAATAACCTCGTGAACCTCAACAATTACGAACCAGTTAGACTGCATTTCTCACAACTTCCTCAATATTATCAAAACGAAACCAACAGGAACGTAAACATATATATATATATATATATATATAAATCGTAAAAATAATGCCAAACGTCTCAACTGTTATACATATCACAAGGAAACCAGCTCAAACAACCAATACTCTTTCCAAATAATCACAACAATATCTAACAACGGATCAACAAGGTCAAATAGTCATAGAAGCAATAATGAACATATAACAATTAAGATAATGATTGAATAAGTGGGGAACGTGAAGGGGAGCATGTTTAACAACCAATTTGGGTGGTGCATAGGTACTCGTCACCACACCTATACACCACGCCCATGCATTTCACATAACAAACAAGTGGGGATTCCTATTCCCTCAAGCCAAAGTTAGACCAAACACTTACCTCAAATCCGCATGCCACTCACTGCTCAATTATTGCTTTTCCTTTTGAATTCACCTCTAACTTGCTCGAATCTAATCATAATTAACTCAATATCATCAATCTATGCTTCGATCCATGAACAGAGGATGAGTGCGGGTGAGTTTATCCGCAGAAAGTCTTTTCGCCATAGTTGAGCAATTCAAACAGATGCTGATTCAATTCCTCACAGTTAATCTTCAATTACGAACTTCGAACATCTACTCGTGGATCGAAGCTCTGATACCATGCCGAAAAAACTCCAATTATCCAACCAACTCTGAGCATCAATGCTCTAGAATTCTCTAACAGGAAGGAGACGAGCAAGTAAAATGAAGAAGAAAGTGGAAGTCCACTGTTTCATTGCACTAACCAATATTTATACACAAATGTAATAACCGCCTAACTACTCACTTAGCTGCTTCTAAGTACACTTTACAACTAATTACAATTAACTTAAAACCATCCCAGTTGGCATACAGCTGGCATGCAGCTGTACATTACTTGCCACATGTACATATCACAATACATTAGCCTTAAACATAGTACCTTAAACCTCAAAATGCAAAATTCAATTCCAAGCTGATGCAGATTGCTGACCTAACAAAACTAAAAATTCTATCATACCAATAAAAATAAAATAACGGTATCCACATAGAGAGTCACTTTCAAACTCTGTTAGACCATGAATTGAGAAATTTGAAAACAAAAGACGAAAAGATTACACCAGGAGCCTTATGTTCAAAATTGTACTATTGCTTTAAGTTGAAATTCTATGAATGGAAACCACACACAGGGGAAAATATCTAAACACAAGGGAAAAGTAGAACATACCGATTTTGATTCTGTCCAAGAAGGAACTTGAGGAGTTCGTTATAAGAGGAGCAGATTTACTCAAACGAAGGTTTGGAGATTTAAGGCAGAAAACAGTGAGAATTGGCGCTCATTTGCTTATTTTCCTTCCAATACGCTAGAAATTAAGTTGAGCTTGGGCCTAAGTTTTTACATTTAAATGCGTGAGGGATTTGCAAGAATAGCGTAGTTTCACGAGAAATTACCAGCTATGTCCATTTATAACTAGTTCATTATAATAATTGGCCAATTGATAAAATATTACTAATATTAGCCAAATTATTCAATTAGTTATTTGTAGCAAACAAATATCACATTTTTGCTTTGTTTTGAGTGGGTGTTATTAGAATAGATTGTGCACAACTTAAAGATCTTGAATCTCAGTTTTGGGATGATTTGGTGAGGTTTTGAGGTGGTTTGAATTAAAAATTCGAAGTAAAAACTTAACATGAAAAAATGATATGTGTATCACACTGTATATCATTTGTGTATCACATATGTATCATATTTGTATCAATTGTGTATCACATGTATATCCATGTATACTTGTGTGTGAGATACATGCATGATACATGTTTGATACATGTGTCACATAAGACTTTTTGAACTCGATTTAATTACAAATTTTGATACAAAACCAGTCAAAATCATTTCCAATCTTCCTCAAATTTTGTATATTAACTTATCTATATATTTTCAATGAATTTCAACTATACCTATTGAAAAAATTTCTTTTTTGTTTAGATTTTTGGAATATTGTATATATTTTTATATTTCATCACCTTATTTGCTACCTCATCCATGAAATTTCCTTTCTATCTTGTATCTAATGTTGTTAATCACGCTTAAAAATATGGAAGGTAATTTTTGCATGTGATTCTTTGAGAGAAAGAACACTATTATTTGGTTTTTCAATTTTTGTTGGTTAGTTTTGCTATGACTGATGGCTAGAGGTTGATAAGTTGAGATTTATTTGGGACATTTGTGTAAGTTTCCCTAGTTTCACGGGAGCTTTTGCATCTATACCCGCTTTTTGGGTCACGTTTTAAATTATACTCGCTTTGTAAAACAAATTGCAAGCGTACCCACTTTTCGCATAAACTTCAGGCATACGGGCCTGAAGTAGCAAAGACAATCAGACAAACTTCAGCATTCTAGGCTTTTTCAAAAACTTCAGCAGAAGTGCTGAAGTTATTTAGTTCATTTGTAAAAACTTCAGCACTAAATAAGCTGAAGTTTTGTCCTGGATTAATTAGTTTTGTCATAAAGCTTTTCCAAAAACTTTAGCAGAAGATGCTGAAATTATTTAGTTCATTTGCAAAAACTTCAGCACTAAATAAGCTGAAGTTTAGTTTTGCAATAAAGCTCTTTCAAAAACTTCAGCAAAAGTGCTGAAGTTATTTAGTTCATTTGTAAAAATTTCAGCACTAAATAAGCTGAAGTTTTGCACAGGTATGAGGAAGGCGGCACATGAAGTTGTAAAAATTAGGGTATAGGTTAAATAATTTTAAAAATATGGGTATAGGTTAAATGGGGGGGACCAAATAGGGTGCCCCGTGAAATTTCTATAGTTTCACGCCAGTATTTCTTGACTGGGCCTTTGATCTTATTTTGGAAAGAAATTCAAAAATAGCCAGATTTACAAGTGGTCATTCAAAAATAGCCGCAGTTTCCAAAGTAATCGAAATTTAGCCACTTTTCATGTAAATATAAATTTGAACGAAAACACTGTTCAAAATCCGAAAAATACTCCAGTATAACATACTGGAGTTCCAACATAAGTATACTTGAAGAAAAGTAGCATAATATACTGGAACTCCAGTATATTTTACTAGAGTTCCAACATAAGTATACACGAAGCAAAGTATACTGGCAGTATATTAAACTGGAGTTCCAGCAAGGTATACCGGTCCAGCATAATATGCTGGAAGTTCATACACATGTACTCGAATCTCTAGTATATTATGCTGGAAGTTCATACACAGCTGCTCAAATCTCTAGTATATTATGCTGAAAGTTCATACACAAGTGTACCGAATCCAGTATATTATGCTGGACCGGTCTCTGTTGCAGCAAAATAGTGGCTATTTTTCAATTATTTGGAAAACGCTGGCTATTTTTGAATGACCAGTCCAAAAACTGCTAGCCCGTTCTATTTTTACCTTATTTTGCATGGTGATTTGCAAGAATGGCCTTCGAAGCAGGTGATCTTGATTTTTTAACAGGCGAACTTTAACAAGTGTTACCCCTCGCTTGCCCCATGGGCAATACATTTGACTTATGACCTAAAAGTTTGCCCATGAGAACGAAAATATTAAGACCATCAATTTTCAAGGTCATTAAGTGGGCGTTTGGAGATAAGAATTGTAAAATTTCGGAAAAAGGTGAATTTTTTTGAAAACTAGAGTTGTGTTTGGATATGAATATAATTTTGGGTTGTTTTTGAAGTTTTGTGAGTGATCTGAGTGAAAATTTTGAAATACAGCCTTTTGGAATTTTACAAATTTTTGAAATTTTTTAAAATTCATCCTCAAGTCAAAATTTAAAAATTTATGACCAAATAATGATTTCGAAAAAAATATGAAAATTTCTCGAAAAAAGTGAAATTCTTTCTTATTGTAATTTCTTGTATTTTACCAGGCATCTTCTCTGGCCCTCTTCATATCCTCGCCTATTTGAATTCTAGCCAGAACTTCGCATGTACACGACAAGCATTATATCAGTTGGATGCATCATCACTACATATTCTGCCATGTGTATGAGTTTGTCGAAGCCTCGGCTCTCTTACGCAGAGTCCGAAATTCAATTATTGAGTTTTTGGATAAGTGTGACATTAATAGGTGAAAAAAATAAGAGTTACCAATCTATGTATAACGTGGTAATAAACTACGCTATACTTTTACGGTATTTTCAGCCGTTAAGGTATAGCGCGATTTATTACCGCGTTATACTTATATAACGCATGGTCTTTCAGTGCTATGATAACTGGAAGGTATAACACATAAAATTAAAGCGCTATACATATATAGCGCACAAAATAACCGTGTTATACATGTTTCTGGGCCCACCAATAAGTTAAATGGCATAACAATAATCCAAATGGGTATAACTCACATTAAAAGAGCGTTATACATCAAAAATTTCAGCCCCCGGGGCTAGCCATTTCCTTATATAAAGGGGTTAGGATTTTACGAAAATCCATTCAAAAGCCATTTCCTTATTCTAACTCCCGTTCAAACTTTTCTTCTTGTTAAATTCTCATGAATTTTTTCATAATATCTGAAGAGCAAAGAATAAGAGTTTCATTATATTGGGGGGGGGGGGGGGGGGGTGAGGTTGTGATGAAAAATAACTCTGTGAGGTACAGTTTATTTCCACAGTGTCATGTTAAACTGCCACTCACAATGGAGTACGATAAATTGGTATCGTTGTTATACAATTAATGAGTGTGAGGAAATGTTCGGTGAAACTTAAAGTAACCGGAAGATATCCGTATTTCGTCACTCCGCAAGGGGTTTCTTTTTACTCGAAGTTTAACATCGACAATGATGAAACTTTGAGGAATTTTCTGAGGACTCCGGATGAATACCAAAAATTTCTTGTAATCAAAATGTTGGATATGTACGTCAAGGTCGAAGACGTTCCCAAAAATGAGGTTGCGCGTAGTAGGGATAAACCCAGTCATCGGGTGGTTATTCTGGAGCAGTTTTTGCCGGACAGGTTCCGGATGAAAGAATTTTCCTTGATTTAAACTTATCACCGTCGGCGAATGAGCAGCGAGGAAATAATTTCTTTCCTGCTTTACATAATTCACAAGGCGAGTACATTTTGTGTTACGATGTACATTTTTGTTGTATTGAATTTGTATTTAACGCTCATATATTCCACAGGGGGTACCGGCCGGATATACAAGTTATGAACTCACGCATAATTGGAATATGCCTAGTTTTGGTGTGTTGGATCATGGTGGTATATCCGGGAGTCATTGCCAACATGAAAATGTCCATCATGGAATTTCATCACATTACGACTTGTAAGTGAAGTGATACAACTATATGGAAAGTATTTATTAATTTCAGTAGCTTATTATTTTTTGTTGGTTTTGCAGTGAAAATGAGCAAGTTGAACCACATGTCCTCACTCAATTTTCGAAGACGACGTATTAAATCGGGATCTGGCAGATGCACAGAGTGAGGAAGAGAACAGTGATTACGACAACAATGCCGAGGAATCCGGAGACGAGACACCCTCCCCTCGTGAGGATGGTGATGATGAGGATGAGAATGAATGACCTGATTTGACGAGGGAGTATGCTCCACCCACCCGAGACAAAGAGTGTACGACTCCCAAGTGTCATTTCATTCAAGGGATATTCCTTACCTTGACAACTTGCCAAACATGCCGGATGTGGAAGCTCTCACAAGGGATTTTGATGAAATTTGGACAGCAATGTGGGATGAGTCTAGACCAACGGTGCTGGCAAAGGGCATACTTTTTCCTGATAAAGCGCGCGTAACTTGGGCTTGTAAAATACACAACGTAAAAGAGTGTCGTAAGATGATGGTATAGGATTCAAGTTCGGTCGTATACAAGGTTGTTCGCCGCAGGTGGTTTTGTCCATATCATTAGATGTTGCGTGCGAGCAAGAAGAAGACAGCTCAGCGGAGTAAGGTGGTTTTTTTCATGACGTCAACTGTAAATTAAACAACATTAATTGTATGTTTAATCTGTAAATTAAATAATTAATTAGAGTTATACAATTTTTAGAGTTATACAATATTTAATTGGACATAGTATATACCTATGTGTAACGACCTGGCCGGTCGTTTTGAGAGTTAGCGCCCCGATCCCCTGATAACTGTTTCTCCCATGTCTTATTATGTTAATGGAACGAGTCGGAGAGTTGAGTGATGAAAATTGAAGTGTTTTTGGACATATAGTCCTTTAAGGTGAGCTTTAACCTTAGAAATTGGACCGTAGCGAGAGCTATGTGAAGACGGATCCGGAATGGGAATCCGTCAACTCCGTTAGCACCGTTGGGTGATTTCGGTATTAGGAGCGTGTTCAGATTGTGTTTTCGAGGTCAGATGTAAATTTAGGCTTGAATTGGCGAAATTTAGAATTTCGGCGATTTCGGCCGATAGGTGAGATTTTGATATCGGACTCGGAATGGAATTCAGAAAGCGACAGAAGGTCCGGAATGTCATTTATGACCTGTGTGCGAAATTTGAGGTCATTCTGACGAGTTTAGACGTGGTTCGACGTCGAATGTGAATTCTTAGAAATTTCTAAGTTCTTAGGCTTGAATATATGCATATTTGATGATTTTGATGTTATGGAACGTGTTTTTAAGGCTCGACCAAGTTCAAATAAGGTATTTGGACTAGTTGGTGGTTTTGGTTGAGGTCCCAGGGGTCTCGGGTGTGTTTCGGGTGTTCAAACGGACACTTTAAGGCCAAAAGCCTTTGCTGGTATTTTGGTTTTTCTTCAGCTGTGGGTTGTTCTCTGCGATCGCAGGTCAGTCCTCGCGATCGCATAAGGGAAGTTGAGGGAGGCCTGAGGTTTTTCTCTGCGATCTCAAGTTAAAGTCCGCGATCGTATAGCCTGAAGGGTTTGGTCTCCGCGATCGCATTCAACGGGTCGCGATCGCATAAGGTTTTCTAGTCAGAGGTGAGAGTCAATGGTGACTCTACGCGGCCGCGTGGCCCCAAACGCGATCGCATAGGTTTGGGGTGTGAAGCTACGCGATCGCATACCCATGCACGCAATCGCATTGGGTTATTTGGGCCCGTGGGATCCTCACTCTCCGCGATCGCAGAGGATTTTCCGCGATCGCATAGGAGAAATGACTGGGCAAAATATTAAAAACCTCATTTCGAACTCAAACCTTATTTCATCATTTTTGAGTTGTGGGAGCTCGGGAGAGACGATTTTTTCTTGGAGACTTTTGCACCTGAGTAGTTCGGGTAAGTGATTCCTAACCTATATAGACCAATTTCCATGCATCTAATCTTACATTCCATGCTTAAATTCGAGATTTTTGAGTTGAAATTGGGAAAAATTGGAAGAAACTTCCTAGACCGATTTTTGGGGTTTTGATTGGGTATTTGACTTCCGATTTGAGAGATTTTCATATGGTTAGACTCGTGAGTGAATAAGGGTTCAGAAAATATAAATTTTACCCGATTCCGAGACGTGGGCCCGATGGGCGTTTTGGTCAAATTTTTGAATTTCGCGTATTAGTTCCGAATTAATTAGTTATTTTGATTTCTTGAATTTATATTTACATTATACCATCGAATTGAATAGATTTGGGCCACCCGGAGTTGGATACTCGTGGAAAGAGCGTGATTATTGATTGATTTGCACAGTCGAGGTAAGTGGCTTGCCTAACTCTGTGTTGGGGAATTTCCCTTAGGCATTTTTAACTGATTTTCGCTATAAAACCCCGTGTACGTGAGGTGACGAGCGCGTGTACGGGATATTTTCACATAAGTTCCATATTTCTTTCTACACAATACCTCATTTTAAATTCTATTACTACTGTTATCGGTTGAACAACATAATAACTTAAGATTTTACCCTGGTGAATGGATTTCTAACTGGTTTTTCCAATCGTTGCTATTATTTGAAACTGATTTAAGGATATTAATCAGGGATTTATAATTGATTTTCCTACAACCTTTAAACTACGCTATTTTGAGATTTACCTTATGTTACGTATTTACATAGGGACTGCGGGCGTAGACCTGAGCCTTTCCCTCATACTGCATTGCATACAGGAACTGCGGGCATAGACCTGAGCCTTTCCCTCATACTGCATTGCATACATAGGGATTGCGGGCATAGACCTGAGCCTTTCCCTCATACTGCATTGCATACCTAGGGACTGCGGGCAGAGACCTGAGCCTTTCCCTCATATTTCATTACATTGTGCCTTTCCTTTCTTATTGAGATTTATATATATTTCGTTGATCTGATGCATTTAACTCTACCTTTTCTTGCTAGTCTTTACTTAGAATTTTTGTTAATTTTTACCTATTTTACTTACTTGTTCATTATATCTGTTATTTTGGAAACCTCGGTAGGGCCTCGACCTGACCACGCCACTACTTGACTGGGGTTAGGCTTGGCACTTACTGAGTACCGAATGTGGAGTACTCACGCCCTTCTGCGCATGTTTTTCCCATGTACAGATCCAGGTTCCAGTACGCAGTATCATCGTTAGCCAGCAGCCAGTGCCAGGAGAATTGAGGTATAATCTGCAACGTCCGCAGATCTCCGAGTCCCCTTCCTATCTCATTGTAGTTAGCACTTGTAGAGAATACTATACGGTTGTTTTTTTCCGGTTGTACATCTTGAAGCGTAGAGTCAGCTTGTGATGTATTGATGATATTCCGGGTCTTGGGTGTAGTAAACTCTAATACCAAGCGGCATAGAGTATTACTATGGCTTTAGTTCATTTTATTACCGTGTTCGCTTGTTATCTTAAATTCTTGTTTCACAAATAGGCTTACCTAGTCGTCTAGACTAGGTGCCGTCACGAGACCCTGTCGGAAGGAGAATTGGGTCATGACAAGTTGGTATCAGAGCGTCTAGGTTCATAGGAGTCACAGCATCACAAGCCGGTTTATTAGAATCTCGCGGATTGGTGTGGAGACGTCCGTACTTATCTTCGGGAGGCTATGTAACTGTTAGGAAAAAACATACTTCTTGGAAACTCTTCTCGTGATGGTTGCTGCTACCAAAAATCTTAAACTCTACTCTATTCTTGTTTATAGATGGTTCGCACTTGCATCGGACGTACCGACGATCAGGCACCTAAATCCCCAGCCAGAGCCACCAGAGGCAGGGGTCGGGTTAGAGGACGAGCACGCGGTGCAACCCGAGCACCAATTAGAGCAGCGGTAGAGGATCTTCCAGCAGCTGCAGTTGGAGGGGCACCGGAGGTCCTTGCTATCACTTCAGCCCTCCAGGAGACTTTGGCCCAGTTTATGAGTGCTTTCAGTACTCTATCTCAGGAGGGACTATTCCTGATAGCCCCAGCTACATCACAGGCCGGGGGAGGGACACAGACTCCCGCAACCCGTACTCCTGAGCAGAGGGTTCACATGGGGCAGGTCCCAGAGTATATTCCTATGCCTCCAGCAGCTCCAGTTCAGCCTGAGGTCAGAGCAACTGCACCTGAGTCTGAGCAGCTCCGTCTTGAGAGGTACAAGAAGTACCATCCACCTGAGCTCAGCGGTTTAACTTCAGATGACGCTCTGGGTTTTCTTGAGGAGTGTCATCGCATACTTCGTACCATGGGTATTGGGAGACGACTGGGTTCTCTTTCACTACTTTTCAGTTGATAGGAGCAGCCTATCAGTGGTGGCGTGCATTTGAGCTTAGTAGTCCAGACGAGGCAGCCTCATTTACTTGGGCTATGTTTTCTAATATGTTCTTGCTGGAGTTTGTCCCTCAGAGTCTCAGGGATGCTTGGCGTGCGGAGTTTGAGCAGCTACGCCAGGGTACTATGACCGTGTCAGAGTATGCAGTCCAGTTCAGTGACCTGGCACGACATGCATCAGCCTTGGTATCTACTGCCCGAGAGAGAGTTCGTCGTTTTATCGAGGGGCTCCACCCCAGCATTCGTACCAGCATGGCCAGGGAGCTGGAGACAGATTTTACGTACCAGCAGGCCTTGAGCATTGCTAGGAGGATTGAGAGTATGTTGGCCCGGGACAGGGAGGAGAGAGAGGCCAAGAGGTCTCGAGAGACGGGTAATTTCTCAGGAGCTCGTGCACCAGCAACACGCTATGGTAGGGGTTTTGTGAGTCGCCCTGTACATTCAGCTCTTCCAGCAGCCAGTGGTATTCCATCACCTCCTAGACCTCGGGAACCTTATTATGCACCACCAGTATCTCAGGCACATCCTGCTCGAGGTGCTATCACTGGCCAGTCCTGCAGGCCAGTTCAGAGTCAGCAACATCATTCACGCCCTCAGAGGGGTTGTTTTGGATGTGGTGACCTTCGTCATGTGATCAAGGATTTCCCTATAGTTAGGAGGGGTGCACCACCTCAGACTTATGAGGTTACACGCCTTCCACCAGGTCCTCCAACTATTCTTCCAGCCCCAGCTGCCACCCCACCATCTCAAGCAGCTCGAGGTGGAGGTCGAGGTCGCCCTAGAGGGGGAGGCCAGGCCCGATATTATGCCCTTCCAGCCAGATCCGAGGCTATTGCTTCATATTCAGTCATCACAGGTATTGTCCCCGTTTGTTATAGGGACGCATCGATATTATTTGATCCAGGTTCCACATATTCATATGAGTCTTCTTATTTTGCCTCCCATCTGGGGATATCTCGGGATTCTTTGAGTTCCCCCGTTTATGTTTCTACCCCTGTGGGAGATTCTCTTCTTGTGGACCGCGTATATCGGTCGTGTTTGATTGTTATTAGTGGTTTTGAGACCAGGGCTGATTTATTATTACTTAGCATGGTAGATTTCGACGTTATTCTGGGAATGGATTGGTTAGCTCCGCACTATGCTATTCTTGATTGTCACGCCAAGACCGTGACGCTGGTTATGCCAGAATTACTGAGGTTAGAGTGGAAGGTTTCACTAGATTATACTCCTCGTCAGGTCATTTCCTTTCTTAAGGCTCAACGGATGGTGGCAAAGGGGTGCGACGCTTATCTGGCCTATGTGAGGGATGTTAGTGCTGAGACCCCTACAGTTGATTCAGTCGCGGTTGTGAGGGATTATCCCGATGTATTTCCAGCTGACCTTCCGGGTATGACGCCCGATAAAGACATTGACTTTAGGATTGATTTATTGCCTGACACTCAGCCTATTTCCATTCCTCCCTATCTCATGGCTCCTCCTGAGTTAAAGGAGTTGAAGGAGCAGTTGCAGAAGCTTCTTGACAAAGGTTTCATAAGGCCCAGCGTATCGCCTTGGGGTGCCCCAGTGCTATTTGTGAAAAATAAGGATGGGACGATGCGGATGTGTATTGACTACAGACAGTTGAATAAGGTGACAGTGAAGAATAGGTACCCATTGCCCCGCATTAATGACTTGTTTGACCAGCTTCAGGGCGGCAGGATATTCTCCAAGATTGATCTTCGTTCGGGTTATCATCAGTTGAAGATTCGGGAGTCGGATATCCCGAAGACTGCTTTCAAGACTAGATATGGTCACTACGTGTTCCTTGTTATGTTGTTCGGGCTGACCAATGCCCCAATAGCTTTCATGCACCTGATGCACAGTGTATTTCGGCCTCATCTTGATACTTTCGTCATTGTATTCATTGACGACATTCTGGTATATTCGGTCACGGGAGGACCATGAGAAGCACTTGAGGACCGTGCTTCAGACCTTGAGAGAGAAGAAGTTGTATGCCAAATTCTCTAAGTGTGAATTTTGGCTTGATTCTGTGGCATTCTTAGACCATGTGGTATCTTCGGATGGGATCAAGGTAGATCCGAAGAAGGTGGAGGCAGTACAAAGTTGGCCCTGATCGTCTTCAGCTATTGAGATCCGTAGTTTCCTTGGTTTGGCCGGGTATTATCGCTGTTTCGTGGAGGGATTTTCATCCATTTTAGCACCCATGACTAGATTGACCCAGAAGGGCGCACCTTTTATTTGGACTGAGGAGTGTGAGGAGATCTTTCAAAAGCTCAAGACAGCCCTGACTACAGCTCCAGTGTTAGTACTACCTACCGGTTCGGGGTCCTATATAGTCTATTGTGATGCTTCGAGGATTGGCTTGGGTTCTATACAGTCTATTGTTCGGGGTCATATACTGTCTATTGGCTACGCGTCCAGAAAGTTGAAGGTACATGAGAAAAATTACCTTGTTCATGATCTTGAGTTGGCAACGATTGTTCACGCCCTAAAGATATGGCGTCATTATATATATGGTGTTCCCTGTGAGATATATACAGATCACCGGAGTTTGCATCACATATTCAGGCAGAAGGATCTCAATTTGCATCAGCGTAGGTGGTTGGAGTTACTCAAGGATTATGACATCACCATATTATACCACCCGGGGAAACCCAATGTAGTGGCCGATGCCCTGAGTCGCCGGGTGGAGAGTTTGGGTAGTTTGGCATATCTTCATGTAGCTGAGAGGCCCTTAGCTTTGGATGTTCAGTCTTTAGCCAGCCAGTTCGTGAGGTTGGACCTTTCTGAGCCTCACCGGGTATTCGCTTGTGTTGTTGCTCGATCTTCTCTTTATGACCGCATTCGAGAGTGCCAGTATGATGATCCCGACCTTCGAGCTCTTCGGGATAGAGTTCAACGGGATGGTGTTAGAGATATGACCATAGATAATGATGGTGTGTTTAGAATGCAGGGTCGTATTTGTGTACCTGACGTAGATGGACTGCGGAGGTTGATCCTAGAGGAGGCCCAAAGCTCGCGGTACTCCATTCATCCCGGTACCGCAAAGATGTACCACAATCTAAGACAACACTACTGGTGGCTGAGAATGAAAAAGGATATAGTGGACTTCGTAGCCAGATGCCTCAATTGTCAGTAGGTCAAGTATGAGCATCCGAGACCGGGAGGATTACTTTAGCAGATGAGGCTTCCAGAGTGGAAATGGGAGCGGATCACCATGAATTTTGTGGTTGGACTTCCTCGGACCTTGAGGAAGTACGATGCTATTTGGGTGATTGTGGATCGGCTGACCAAGTCAGTTCATTTCATTCCGGTATTGACTACGTATTCCTCGGAGAAGTTGGCTCAGATCTACATGCGGGAGATAGTCCGGTTGCACGGTGTGCCGACGTCTATTATTTCAGACCGAGGACCTCAGTTCACCTCGAACTTCTGGAGATCCTTGCATAGTGAGTTGGGAACCCAGATTGATCTCAGTACATCATTCCACCCTCAGACGGACGGACAGTCCGAGCGCACTATTCAGATTCTGGAGGATATGCTTCGTGCTTGTGTGATGGATTTTGGAGGATCATAGGATCAGTACTTTCCCCTTGCAGAGTTTGCGTATAATAACAACTATCAGTCCAGCATTCAGATGGCGCTATTTGAGGCTTTATATGGCAGGCGGTGCAGGTCTCCAGTAGGATGGTTCGAGCCGGGCGAAGCTCGATTGTTGGGTACAGACTTGGTTCAGGATGCCTTGGACAAGGTAAAGGTGATTCAGGATAGACTTCGCACAGCTCAGTCCAGGAAGAAGAGTTATGTAGACCAAAGAGTTCGGGACTTGGCATTCATGGTTGGTGATCGCGTTTTGCTTCGGGTATCACCCATGAAGGGCGTCATGAGATTTAGAAAGAAGGGTAAGTAGAGTTCGAGGTTCATTGGCCCTTTTGAGATATTGCAGCGAGTTTGGGAGGTTGCTTATGAGTTGGCCTTGCCTCCCAACCTAGCAGGTGTTCATCCGGTATTCCAGGTTTCCATGCTCCGGAAGTATCACGGTGATCTGACTCATGTTTTGGATTTCAGCTCTGTTCAGTTGGACAAGGATCTATCATATGTTGTGGAGCTTGTGGCCATTTTGGACAGGCAGATCAGAAAGCTCAGGTCGAAGGACATTGCTTCAGTCAAGGTGCAGTTGAGGGGTCATCCGGTCGAGGAGGCGACTTGGGAGACTGAGAAGGATATGCAGAGTCAGTACCCTAATCTATTCTCAGTTTCAGGTATGTTTCTATACTCGTTCGAGGACGAACGATTTTCTTAAGAGGGGGAGAATGTAATGACCTGGCCGGTCGTTTTGAGAGTTAGTACCCCGATCCCCTGATAATTGTTTCTCCCATGTCTTATTATGTTAATGGAACGAGTCGGAGAGTTGAGTGATGAAAATTGGAGTGTTTTTTGGACATATAGTCCTTTAAGGCGAGCTTTAACCTTAGAAATTGGACTGTAGCGGGAGCTGTGTGAAGACGGATCCGGAATGGGAATCCGTCAACTCCGTTAGCTCCGTTGGGTGATTTCGGGATTAGGAGTGTGTTTGGATTGTGTTTGCGAGGTCGGATGTAAATTTAGGCTTGAATTGGCGAAAGTTAGAATTTCGGCCGATAGGTGAGATTTTGATATCGGACTCGGAATGGATTTCCAAAAGTGACAGCAGGTCCGAAATGTCATTTTTGACCTGTGTGCGAAATGTGAGGTCATTCAGACGAGTTTAGACGTGGTTCGGCGTCGAATGTGAATTCTTAGAAATTACTAAGTTCTTAGGCTTGGATCTATGCATATTTGATGATTTTGATGTTATGGAACGTGTTTTTAAGGCTCGACCAAGTTCGAATAAGGTATTTGGACTAGTTGGTGGTTTTGGTTGAGATCCCGAGGGCCTCGGGTGTTCAAACGGACACTTTAAGGCCAAAAGCCTTTGCTGGTTTTCTGGTTTTTCTTCAGCTGTGGGTTGTTCTCTGAGATCGCAGGTCATTCCTCGCGATCGCATTAGGGAAGTTGATGGAGGCCTGAGGTTGTTCTCTGCGATCGCAAGTTAAGGTCTGCGATCGCAGAGCTTGAGGGGTTTGGTCTCCGTGATCGCATTCAACGGGTCGCGATCGCATAAGGTTTTCTGGTCAGAGGGGAGAGTGAGTGGTGACTCTACGCGGTCGCGTGGCCCCAACCGCAGAATATTAAAAACCCCATTTCGAACTCAAACCTTATTTCACCATTTTTGAGTTGTGGGAGCTCGGGAGAGACGATTCTTATGAGCTTTTGCACCTGGGTAGTTCGGGTAAGTGATTCCTAACCTATATAGACCAATTTCCATGCATCTAATCTTAAATTCCATCCTTAAATTCGAGATTTTTGAGTTGAAATTGGGAAAAATTGGAAGAAACTTCCTAGATCGATTTTTGGTTTTGATTGGGTATTTGACTTCCGATTTGAGATATTTTCATATGTTTAGACTCGTGAGTGAATAAAGGTTAAGAAAATATAAATTTTACCCGATTCCGAGACGTGGGCCCGAGGGGCGTTTTGGTCAAATTTTCTAATTTCGCGTATGAGTTCCGAATTAATTAGTTATTTTGATTTCTTGAATTTATATTTACATTATACCATCGAATTAAATAGATTTGGGCCACCCGGAGTTGGATGCTCGTGACAAGAGCGTGATTATTGATTGATTTGCACAATCAAGGTAAGTGGCTTGCCTAACTCTGTGTTGGGAAATTTCCCTTGGGTATTTTTAACTGATTTTCGCTATAAAACCCCGTGTACGTGAGGTGACGAGCGCGTGTACGGGATATTTTCACATAAGTTCCATATTTCTTTCTACACAATACCTCATTTTAAATTCTATTACTACTGTTATCGGTTGAACAACATAATAACTTAAGATTTTACCCTGGTGAATGGATTTCTAACTGGTTTTTCCAATCGTTGCTATTATTTGAAACTGATTTAAGGATATTACTCCGGGATTTCTAATTGATTTTCGTACAACCTTTAAACTACGCTATTTTGAGATTTACCTTATATTACGTATTTACATAGGGACTGCGGGCGTAGACCTGAGCCTTTCCCTCATACTGCATTGCATACAGGGACTGCGGGCATAGACCTGAGCCTTTCCCTCATATGCATTGCATACATAGGGATTGCGGGCAGAGACCTGAGCATTTGCCTCATACTGCCTTGCATACCTAGGGACTGCGGGCAGAGACCTGAGCCTTTCCCTCATATTGCATTGCATTGTGCCTTTCCTTTCTTATTGAGCTTTATATATATTGCGTTGATATGATGCATTCAACTCTACCTTTTGTTGCTAGTCTTTACTTAGAATTTCTGTTAATTTTTACCTATTTTACTTACTTGTTCATTATATCTGTTATTTTGCAAACCTCGGTAGGGCCTCGACCTGACCACGCCACTACTTGACATTGGGATAGTCTTGGCACTTACTGAGTACCAAATGTGGAGTACTCACGCCCTTCTGCGCATGTTGTTCCCATGTGCAGATCCAGGTTCTAGTACGCAGTATCACCGTTAGCCAGCAGCCAGTGCTAGGAGACTTGAGGTATAATCTGCAACATCCGCAGATCTTCGAGTCCCCTTCCTATCTCAGTGTAGTTAGCACTTGTAGAGAATACTATAGATTTTTTCTTTCCGGTTGTACATCTTGAAGCGTAGAGTCAGCTTGTGATGTATTGATGATATTCCGGGTCTTGGGTGTAGTTAACTGTAATGCCAAGCGGCATAGAGTATTACTATGGCTTTAGTTCATTTTATTACTGTCTTCGCTTGTTATCTTAAATTCTTGTTGAACAAATAGGCTTACCTAGTCGTCTAGACTAGGTGCCGTCACGAGACCCAGTCGGAGGGAGAATTGGGTCGTGACAAGTTGGTATCATAGCGTCTAGGTTCATAGGAGTCACAACATCACAAGCCAGTTTATTAGAGTCTCGCGGATCGGTGCGGAGACGTCCGTACATTTCTTCGGGAGGCTATGTAACTGTTAAGAAAAATCATACTTCTTGGAATCTCTTCTCGTGCTGGTTACTGCTACCAAAATTCTTAAATTCTACTCTATTCTTGTTTATAGATGGTTCGCACTCGCACTGGACGTACCGACGATCAGGCACCCGAGCCCCCAGCCAGAGCCACCAGAGGCAGGGGCCGGGGCAGAGGACGAGCACGCGGTGCAGCCCCAGCACCGACTAGAGCAGCGGTAGAGGATCCTCCAGCAGCTGCAGTAGGAGGGGCACCGGATGTCCCTGCTATCACTCCAGCCCTCCAGGAGACTTTGGCCCAGTTTATGAGTGCTTTCAGTACTCTATCTCAAGCGGGACTATTCCCGATAGCCCCAACTATATCACAGGCTGGGGGAGGGACACAGACTCCCGTAGCCCGTACTCCTGAGCAGAGGGTTCACATGGGGCAGCTCCCAGAGTATATTCCTATGCCTCCAGCAGCTCCAGTTCAGCCTGAGGTCAGAGCAGCTGCATCTGAGTCTGAGCAGCTCCGTCTTGAGAGGTATAAGAAGTACCATCCACCTGAGCTTTGCGGTTTAGCTTCAGATGACGCTCTGGGTTTTCTTGAGGAGTGTCATCCATTCCTTTGTACCATGGGTATTGTTGAGACGATTGGGGTCTCTTTTACTACTTTTCAGTTGAGAGGAGCAGCCTATCAGTGGCGGCGTGCATTTGAGCTAAGTAGTCCAGACGAGGCAACCTCACTTACTTGGGCTCAGTTTTCTGATATGTTCTTGCTAGAGTTTGTCCCTCAGAGTTTCAGGGATGCTTGGCGTGCGGAGTTTGAGCAGCTATGCCAGGGTACTATGACTGTGTCAGAGTATGCAGTCTGGTTCAGTGACTTGGCACGACATGCATCAGCCTTGGTATCTACTGCCCGAGAGAGAGTTCGTCGTTTTATCGAGGGGCTCCACCCCAGCATTCGTACCCGCATGGCCAGGGAGCTGGAGACAGATATTACGTACCAGCAAGCCGTGAGCATTGCTAGGAGGATTGAGAGTATGTTGGCCCGGTACAGGGAGGAGAGAGACGCCAAGAGGTCTCGAGAGACGGGTCATTTCTCAGGAGCTCGTGCACCAGCAGCACACTATGGTAGGGGTTTTGTGAGTTGCCCTGTATATTCAGCTCTTCCAGTAGCCAGTGGTATTCCAGCACCTCCTAGACCTCGGAAGCCTTATTATGCACCACCAGTATCTCAGGCGCCTCCTGCTCAAGGTGCTATCACCGGCCAGTCGAGCAGGCTAGTTCAGAGTCAGCAACAACATTCACGCCCTCAAGAGGGGTTGTTTTGGATGTGGTGACCTTCGTCATGTGATCAAGGATTTCCCTAGAGTTAGGAGGGGTGCACCACCTCAGACTTATCAGGTTACACGCCTTCCACCAGGTCTTCCAGCTATTCTTCCAGCCCCAGCTGCCACCCCACAATCTCAGGCAGCTCGAGGTGGAGGTCGTAGAGGTCGAGGTCGCCCTAGAGGGGGAGGCCAGGCCCGATATTATGCCCTTCCAGCCAGATCCGAGGCCATTTCTTTAGATTCAGTCATCACAGGTATTGTCCCCGTTTGTCATAGGGACGCATTGGTATTATTTGATCCAGGTTCCACATATTCATATGTGTCTTCTTATTTTGCCTCCCATCTGGGGATATCTCGGGATTCTTTGAGTTCTCCCGTTTATGTTCTACCCCTGTGGGACATTCTCTTTTTGTGGACCGCGTATATCGGTCGTGTTTGATTGTTTTTAGTGGTTTTGAGAGCATGGATGATTTATTATTACTTAGCATGGTAGATTTCGACGTTATTCTGGGTATGGATTGGTTAGCTCCGCACTATGCTATTCTTGATTGTCACTCCAAGGCCGTGACGCTGGTTATGCCAGGATTACCGAGGTTAGAATGGAGGGGTTCACTAGAGTATACTCTTCGTCGGGTCATTTCTTTTCCTAAGGCTCAACGGATGGTGGCAAAGGGGTGCGACGCTTATCTGGCCTATGTGAGGGATGTTAGTGCTGAGACCTCTACAGTTGATTCAGTCCCGGTTATGAGGGATTATCCCGATGTTTTTCCAGCTGACCTTCTGGGTATGCCGCCCGACAGAGACATTGACTTTAGCATTGATTTATTGCCTGACACTCAGCCTATTTCCATTCCTCCCTATCGCATGGCTCCTCCTGAGTTAAAGAAGTTGAAGGATAAGTTGCAGGAGCTGCTTGACAAAGGTTTCATTAGGCCTAGTGTATCGCCTTGGGGTGCCCCGGTGCTATTTGTGAAAAAGAAGGATAGGACGATGCGGATGTGTATTGACTAAAGACAGTTGAATAAGGTGACAGTGAAGAATAGGTACCCATTGCCTCGCATTGATGACTTGTTTGACCAGCTTCAGGGTGCCAGGGTATTCTCCAAGATTGATTTTCGTTCGGGTTATCATCAAATGAAGATTCGGGAGTCGGACATCCTGAAGACTGCTTTCAGGACTATATATGGTCACTACGAGTTCATTGTATTCATTGACGACATTCTGGTATATTCGGTCACGGGAGGACCATGAGCAGCACTTGAGGACCGTGCTTCAGACCTTGAGAGAGAAGAAGTTGTATGCCAAATTCTCTAAGTGTGAATTTTGGCTTGATTCTGTGGCATTCTTAGGCCATGTGGTATCTTCGGATGGGATCAAGGTAGATCCGAAGAAGGTGGAGGCAGTGCAGAGTTGGCCCACACCGTCTTCAGCTACTGAGATCCATAGTTTCGTTTGTTTGGCCGGGTATTATCGCCGTTTCGTGGAGGGATTTTCATCCATTTTTGCACCCATGACTAGATTGACCCAGAAGGGTGCACCTTTTATTTGGACTGAGGAGTGTGAGGAGAGCTTTCAAAACCTCAAGACAGCCCTGACTACAACTCCAGTGTTAGTACTACCTACCGGTTCGGGGTCCTATATAGTCTATTGTGATGCTTCGAGGATTGGCTTGGGAGCGGTGTTGATGCAGGGCGGTAGGGTGATTGCCTACGCGTCCAGACAGTTAAAGGTACATGAGAAAAATTACCTTATTCATGATCTTGAGTTGGCAGCGATTGTTCACGCCCTGAAGATATGGCGTCATTATTACGGTGTTCCCTGTGAGATATATACGGATCACCAGAGTTTGCAGCACATATTTAGGCAGAAGAATCTCAATTTGCGTCAGCGAAGGTGGTTAGAGTTACTCAAGGATTATGACATCACCATATTATACCACCCGGGGAAGGCCAATGTGGTGGCCGATGCCCTGAGTCGCCGGACGGAGAGTTTGGGTAGTTTGGCATATCTTCATGCAGCTGAGAGGCCCTTAGCTTTGGATGTTCAGTCTTTAGCCATTTATTTCGTGAGGTTGAACCTTTCTGAGCCTCACCGGTTATTCGCTTGTGTTGTTGCTCGATCTTCTCTTTATGACCGCATTCGAGAGTGCCAGTATGATGATCCTGACCTTCGAGCTCTTCGGGATATAGTTCAGTGGGATGGTGTTAGAGATATGACCATTGATGATGATGGTGTGTTGAGAATGCAGGGCCGTATTTGTGTACCTGACGTAGATGGACTGCGGAGGTTGATCCTGGAGGAGGCCCATAGTTCGCGGTACTCCATTCATCACGGTACCGCGAAGATGTACCAGGATCTGTGACAGCACTACTGGTGGCTGAGAATGAAAAAGGATATAGTAGAGTTCGTAGCCAGATGCCTCAATTGTCAGCAGGTCAAGTGTGAGCATCAGAGACCGGGAGGATTACTTCAGCAGATGAGGCTTCCAGAGTGGAAGTGGGAGCGGAT
>ML260069.1:0-39411 GCA_005239495.1 Nicotiana undulata | reverse complement strand
GATATAGTGGAGTTCGTAGCCAGATGCCTCAATTGTCAGCAGGTCAAGTGTGAGCATCAGAGACCGGGAGGATTACTTCAGCAGATGAGGCTTCCAGAGTGGAAGTGGGAGCGGATCACCATGGATTTTGTGGTTGGACTTCCTAGGACCTTGAGGAAGTACGATGCTATTGGGGTGATTGTGGATTGGCTGACCTAGTCAGCTCATTTCATTCCGGTATTGACTACGTATTCCTCGGAGAGGTTGGCTCAGATCTACATGCGGGAGATAGTCCGGTTGCACGGTGTGCCGACGTCTATTATTTCAGACCGAGGACCTCAGTTCACCTCGCACTTCTGGAGAGCCTTGCATAGTGAGTTGGGCACCCATATTGATCTCAGTACAGCATTCCACCCTCAGACGGACGGACAATCCGAGCGCACTATTCAGATTCTGGAGGATATGCTTCGTGCTTGTGTGATGGATTTTGGAGGATCATGGGATCAGTACTCGCCCCTTGCAGAGTTTGCTTATAATAACAACTATCAGTCCAGCTTTCAGATGGCGCCGTTTGAGTCTTTATATGGTAGGCGATGCAGGTCTCCAGTAGGATGGTTCGAGTCGGGCGAGGCCCGATTGTTGGGTACAGACTTGGTTCAGGATGCCTTGGACAAGGTAAAGGTGATTTAGGATAGACTTCGCACAGCTCAGTCCAGGCAGAAGAGTTATGTAGACCGGAGAGTTCGGGACTTGGCATTCATGGTTGGTGATCGCGTTTTGCTTCGGGTATCACCCATGAAGGGCGTCATGAGATTTGGAAAGAAGGGTAAGTAGAGTCCGAGGTTCATTGGCCCTTTTGAGATATTGCAGCAGGTTGGGGAGGTTGCTTATGAGTTGGCCTTGCCTCCCAACCTAGCAGGTGTTCATCCGGTATTCCACGTTTCCATGCTATAGAAGTATCACGGTGATCTGACTCATGTTTTAGATTTCAGCTCTATTCAGTTGGACAAGGATCTATCATATGTTGAGGAGCCTGTGGCCATTTTGGACAGGCAGGTCAGAAAGCTCAGGTCGAAGGACATTGCTTCAGTCAAGGTGCAGTGGAGGGGTCATCCGGTCGAGGAGGCGACTTGGGAGACCGAGCAGGATATGCGGAGTCACTACCCTCATCTATTCTCAGTTTCAGGTATGTTTCTATACTCGTTCGAGGACGAACAATTTTCTTATGAGGGGGAGAATGTAACGACCTGGCCGGTCGTTTTGAGAGTTAGCGCCCCGATCCCCTGATAATTGTTTCTCCCATGTCTTATTATGTTAATGGAACGAGTCGGAGAGTTGAGTGATGAAAATTGGAGTGTTTTTGGACATATAGTCCTTTAAGGTGAGCTTTAACCTTACTAATTGGACCGTAGCGGGAGCTGTGTGAAGACGGATCCAGAATGGGAATCCGTCGACTCTAGCTCCGTTGGGTGATTTCGGGATTGGGAGCGTGTTCGGATTGTTTTTTCGAGGTCGGATGTAAATTTAGGCTTGAATTGGCGAAAGCTAAAATTTCAGCGATTTCGGCCGATAGGTGAGATTTTGATATCAAACTCGGAATGGATTTCCGAAAGCGACAGCAGGTCCGGAATGTCATTTCCGACCAGTGTGAGAAAATTGAGGTCATTCGGACGAGTTTAGACGTGGTTCGGCGTCGAATGTGAATTCTTAGAAATTTCTAAGTTCTTGGGCTTGAATCTATGCATATTTGATGATTTTGATGTTATGGAACGTGTTTTTAAGGCTCGACCAAGTTCGAATAAGGTATTTGGACTAGTTGGTGGTTTTGGTTGAGGTCCCGGGGGCCTCGGGTGTGTTTCGGGTGTTCAAACGGACACTTTAAGGCCAAAAGCCTTTGCTGGTTTTCTGGTTTTTCTTCAGTTGTGGGTTGTTCTCTACGATCGCAGGTCAGTCCTCGCGATCGCATAAGGGAAGTTGAGGGAGGCCTGAGGTTGTTCTCTGCGATCGCAAGTTAAGGTCCGCGATCACAGAGCCTGAAGGGTTTGGTCTTCGCGATCGCATTCAACGGGTCGCGATCATATAAGGTTTTCTTGTCAGAGGGGAGAGTCAGTGGTGACTCTACGTGGTCGTGTGGCCCCAACCGCGATCGCATAGGTTTGGGGTGTGAAGTTACGCGATCGCAGACCCTTGCACACGATCGCATTGGGTTATTTGGGCGCGTAGGATCCTTACTCTCCGCGATCGCTGAGGATTCTCCACGATCGCATAGGAGAAATAACTGGGCAGAATATTAAAAACCCCATTTCGAACTCAAACCTTATTTCACCATTTTTGAGTTGTGGGAGCTCAGGAGAGAAGATTCTTGGAGACTTTTGCACCTGGGTAGTTCGGGTAAGTGATTCCTAACCTATATAGATCAATTTCCATGCATCTAATCTTAAATTCCATCCTTAAATTCGAGATTTTTGAGTTAAAATTGGGAAAAATTGGAAGAAACTTCCTAGACCGATTTTTAGTTTTGATTGGGTATCTGACTTCCGATTTGAGAGATTTTCATATGTTTAGACTCGTGAGTGAATAAAGGTTAAGAAAATATAAATTTTACCCGATTCCGAGACGTGGGCCTGATGGGCGTTTTGGTCAAATCTTCTAATTTCGCGTATTAGTTCCGAACTAATTAGTTATTTTGATTTCTTGAATTTATATTTACATTATACCGTCGAATTGAATAGATTTGGGCCACCCGGAGTTGGATGCTCGTGACAAGAGCGTGATTATTGATTGATTTGCACAATCAAGGTAAGTGGCTTGCCTAACTCTCTGTTAGGGAATTTCCCTTAGGCATTTTTAACTGATTTTCGCTATAAAACCCCGTGTACGTGAGGTGACGAGCGCGTGTACGGGATATTTTCACATAAGTTCCATATTTCTGTCTACACAATACCTCATTTTAAATTCTATTACTACTGTTATCGGTTGAACAACATAATAACTTAAGATTTTACCCTGGTGAATGGATTTCTAACTGGTTTTTCCAATCGTTGCTATTATTTGAAACTGATTTAAGGATATTACTCCGGGATTTCTAATTGATATTCCTACAACCTCTAAACTACGTTATTTTGAGATTTACCTTATGTTACGTATTTACATAGGGACTGCGGGCGTAAACCTGAGCCTTTCCCTCATACTGCATTGCATACAGGAACTGCGGGCATAGACCTGAGCCTTTCCCTCATACTGCATTTCATACATAGGGATTGCGGGCAGAGACCTGAGCCTTTCCCTCATACTGCATTGCATACCTAGGCACTGCGGGCAGAGACCTGAATCTTTCCCTCATATTGCATTGCATTGTGCCTTTCCTTTCTTATTGAGCTTTATATATATTGCGTTGATCTGATGCATTTAACTCTACCTTTTATTGCTTAGAATTTCTGTTAATTTTTACCTGTTTTACTTACTTGTTCATTATATCTGTTATTTTGCAAACCTCGGTAGGGCCTCGACCTGACCTCGCCACTACTTGACTTGGGTTAGGCTTGGCACTTACTGAGTACCGAATGTGGAGTACTCACGCCCTTCTGCGCATGTTTTTCCCATGTGCAGATCCAGGTTCCAGTACGCAGTATCACCGTTAGCCAGCAACCAGTGCCAGGAGACTTGAGGTATAATCTGCAACGTCCGTGGATCTCCGAGTTCCCTTCCTATCTCAGTGTAGTTAGCACTTGTAGAGAATACTATACGGTTGTTTCTTTCCGGTTGTACATCTTGAAGCGTAGAGTCAGCTTGTGATGTATTGATGATATTCTGGGTCTTGGGTGTAGTAAACTGTAACGCCAAGCGGCATAGAGTATTACTATGGCTTTAGTTCATTTTATTATTTTCTTCGCTTGTTATCTTAAATTCTTGTTGAACAAATAGGCTTACCTAGTCGTCTAGACTAGATGCCGTCACGAGACCCAGTCGGAGGGAGAATTGGGTCGTGACACTATGTATTCCAGGCTCGATATTTGAGGCCCAGTAGCACCAATCTATCATGAATAATTATGTGTGTCAATTTTAATATTTTTATAATTTTGTGTGTTTGTTTTATAAATTAAATTATTAATTTTTAATAATTTAATTAGACATAGTATATACCTATGGGTTCCAGGCTCGATATGTGAAGCCCAGTAGCACCAAACTATCATGAATAATTATGTGTGTCTATTTCAATATTTTTATAATTTCGTGTGCTTGTTTTATAAATTAAAATTAAAATTTTTAATTATTTAATTGGACAGAGTATATATCTATGAGTTCCAGGCTCGATAGTTGAGGCCCAGTAGCACCAAAGTATCATGTATAATTATGTGTATCTATTTCAATATTTTTATAATTTTGTGTGTTTGATTTATAAATTAAATTATTAATTTTCAATTTTTATAAATTGGACAGAGTTTGTATTTCATGTATCAGTATACGAGATACTTAAACTACAGGGATTCTACGCTAAAATACTATACACTTTACTACGCTAAAAGACTCTACATTTTACTACGCTAAAAGGTTCTACATTTTACTACGCTAATAAATAATCTAAACTAAATATAAACAACAAATACATTTTAATCACATAACATTCACGAAAATACATATAAAACAATAAACGATATTACTTAACATTTTTATTAACAGAAAAAATGATTTCTCAATTTTTACATTTTAGAACACTAATATCTAAGTCCGGATAAATATAACATACTAGTTTCGCAAACAAAATACAAAACGACATGGAAACACATTCAAGTCAACACATATGCATTATTATACAAGTTTCGGCATAAAATAAATCGGAATATCTCGATTTATGATTTTCTGAAAGTGAATTAGTTGAAAATTTGAGACTGAAACAGTGAAACCACAACAACACAATGCTTTGCTACGATGTGGGACCTACGTTCTTGTCGTTTGTGTGACCGGGGGGGGGGGGGGGGGGGGGGGGGGGGGGGGCGTTATGGTTTGAGGAAATAAAAAAATGGGGGTTTTGGAAGTGTTCTGAGTGTGGGGAAGAAGAAGGAGTTTAAAAAATATAGGTATAGCGTGATTATTTTGTACGCTATATATGTATAGCGCTTTAATTTTATGCGCTATATATTTTTTAATTTTTTTCTCATAGAATCAATAGCAAATTGATAAAAAATTTCACCCTCTGAAAAATGATCAAACACATTTGTAAGTTCTGCAATATAAACTAAACAGTTAGAAATAGTAGGATAATATTGTACAGATAATTCATTTGTAGCAACATGAAATTTTTCTAAAAATTCTACAAGCATTTTAACATTAGCCCAATCCTGATTTGTAAGGTGCTCATCATCATCATCACCAACACGAGCATTAAACGTTGAGTTTATGGGGTTACTATATTCATATGCAATAACTAAACTTTCACACATGTAATTCTATCTAGTTGGACAAGGTTTAGGAACCTTTCTTTCTCCTACGTCAGATTCATCGCATCTTTTAAAATATTCTCTAAGTCTACTTCTATGGATTGAATAAAAAATCCTGTTAAGAGCCATTTTAACCTTTTCAATTTCAACATTTAAAATTCTCATACCATCACCCATAATTAAATGGTAAATATGACAAATACATCTAACATGATTTATTTTACTAAATGCAGGACTTAGTGTAGTGGTAAGCAAGGCTACGTCATTTGTGTTACTGGTAACATTATCCATTGAAACTGATATTATTTTATCACTAATGCAAAAAAATATGATAGAAATAAACTGCCCCGTGTGACGTTAATTAATTATTTTATAAGCAATAACGCGCTTTTGCATTATCCAATGACTGGTAACAGTAAGGTAATCACAATCATTACTACTTCTACCGATATAAGTTATAATAGCAACACGATAATTTATCTGAGTAAATGAATAGCACAAATATTGTTCATATTTATGTTTATATGTATAAATATTGCTCTTTACGGTTGTGCGAGGAAAACTTTATAAGTAGGATTAAAAGCTTTTCTAATATAATGCACAAAGTGAGGGTTAGAAGGAAAACTATGGGGTAAGCACATAAAAATAACCATTTTTGCCAATTCTTCCCAATCTTTTTTTGGATCATAATATAAAATACCACTAGTAACAATGTTAATTCCCGATTGAAATTAATTTGAACCTGTACTAATGTCAACCTGATTAAGTACACTTGTCCCCTCGGCCAAAGCTTTCATACGAAGATATCTAATTTTATCTTTAGGGTGTAGCAATATGTGTCTAGCCAAACTTCTCGCCCTCCAACATATTTAAAAGCTAACTCTTTGCCAAGAGTTTTATACTTAGCCCTATTTTTTTCTCTTAGTTGGGTGAAAAATGGCCAAACAACAAATGTTTCACTCTGTCTAAAAGGTTGTCTAGCAAAAATAGGGGCAGAGGGTCAAACGGGGCTTCATTTGGATTATTATTAGTTGGGTTAACTTTAGGAGCAGGACTAGTGGGTGTATCGTCATCGGGTTGCGTTTCAGCAAAATCTATTTCTTCATCATCATTTTCATCTATAGTTGGATTACCATAAAGAACATCCATATATTCATGGTTTAATTGTTCACCGGGTGCAATATTATGGCAAAATTGACTCTCGGTAAATTGTAATAAAATATTATCGCTATCAATAATAGCAGGTGTAGGATGGGTAACAGGTTTGAGTTGGGGAGCCGGGGGAAGTGGAGGAGGAACAGATTGGCCACTCGATTCACCACTCTTGGATTTTTCCTTATTTTTACTAAACATTTTTTTAAGGAATAAGCCGTTTTAACTAATCAAGCAATACAAAGTAAATAAAATAAAATAAAACTATAGTATTAAAACTTAAGAGTTGGAACGAGTTTACCGAATTGACGAACAATTTGTTGAAATTAATTATCGTTGAAGACTTCAATTCACCAAATTCACAATTTTTCATAAATTGTAACAATAAAGTAAGCAATTATAGAAGAGAATTAGAGAGAGATTGATGATTTAGTGAGAAAAATGAAAGAATTAAGGGGTATTTATAGTTGAAAATACGAAAAAATGTAATTATAAAAGTTTGGGATTAAATGACTATTTTGTAAATAGCCAACGACTATTTTGGAAGAGGAAACGACTACATTTTAAATGCCCAAACGGGCAATTTTTTTTAAAAATTTTTTAGAGCCGTTGGGACCTTTTAGGCCCGCTAGGACCGATCCGGTCCCGGTCTTAAACAGTCCGGCTCGTTTAGGCCCATTATCCACATGGGTCGCAGTCCTGGGTCGGTCCTGGTCTTGGACAGACTCACTTGCCAGCCTTATTCCCTTATTATGCCCGGGAGACCTTTTTTACCCCCAAATATTAGACGTAAGCCCGAAAAATTGTCCAACCAAAGCTGGTAACTGAAGTATTTCGACGAAGTTAACCTACGAAATGATATTAATTGAATTGTTGATATTGAATTTGGAAGACATAAATGAGATATTGATGTTTATTTCGTGAATCAAATTAAATCCAAAAGTGTCAACCCCGTAATTTGTATGTATTCAGGAAAAGCCGTAGTATATTCTCCCACTAATTTGCTATCCACTAGCATGATTGTGTGACAAAGCTGTTTTAGTTATTTTAGATAATTTAATGATAAGTTATTGTTTTTAACGGAATGTTCAGAGCTGGAACTCCACCAGCATGCTCTTGCACTGAGCCATGGCAAGTCGGCGGTGCATTTATTTAGTTTTGAGATATTACTTTTCTGTAGGTTCCAGAACTCTCCAAGAAGAAATATGATCAAAAGTTAGTCAGAGAATTGGGTGCATACGCGGATTCAAAATTCAAGATTTATAGGTTCAACCGTTAAGGTTTTTGAGATTAAACCCATTATAATTTTAAGATTATGAATTCATATCTATTACTTATTACAAATTTAGTGATTTTTTACATAAATTTATGGGTTGTATAAAAAATATTGGATAAACTCCTTAATATAAAGCTGCATTTGCCCCTGATTAGTGGTACTACTAATTAATGGTTTCTTGACCACTTAAACTTGTTGGGCTTTTGAAAGCTGATACACAAACTTTGGACTTTTTCATTTGAACACTCAAACTCGTGAAACCCTTAACTAATAAAAACATTTGACCCTACGCGCGTGTATTACACATTCACAGACATGTCCATCCAGTCAGCAAATGACCAATGGAATTGTTACACGTCAAGGGCGCGAAAACAAACCCCATAGCTGTGCTGGAATAAATTTATTAATTTCTACTTTTTCTTCTATTTCCCTTGTTGTCTTCTTGACCATAGCTGTGCTGGAAAAAATTTCCCCGCACAACCACCATTTTTAATGGTGAAAGTTATAATTTGATCCATTAAAGTGAGACTTCCCAGTATCGAAAAAATCAAAATGGATAAACATCAAGAAGAAATAATCACTGAAACCCAATGTCAAAATAAAAGAAAAATCACTACAACTTCAAGAAAAATTACTCTTCTCTTCTTCAAAACATTTGTCAGCCTTTTGTAAAATCAGAAACAATGGGTACGATTGGACCCCATGAATGCAATGACACCCGATGTTCCTTTTGCGCTTTTCTTTTGTTTTGTTTTGCCGGTGAAAATTATGTCCAAAATCATATTCGGATATGATATATTTTGAGCTCGATTGTGAACAATTTTATTCTCTCTGTTGAATTAAGGAGCACACACACAAAAACAATGGTGAAGAAAAAATATTGTTTACTTCATTAACATACTAGAATAGTGGGGAGGACAAAGGGTAAAGGAACAATAAAATGGGAATACAACTAATTCGTGAAGAACGACGAAGGGACAGAGGTAGGTTGAATTATTATTATTTTTTGTTTTCCTTATAGTTTTTATTTATTTTTTTGATTTTACAATCTTTTTAATGAATATTAATAGATACACGTGCCATTTGAATGTTACTTGCACGCATTATGTCCACGTAAAATAAGCAACCGCCGCATAAGTATAGTCAATGGTAAAAGATGTTAATTAATAATTATTCTGTCAAGTGTAAGTGTTTAAATGAAAAAATATAGAGTTCATATATCGGCTTTAAAATTGGGTGCAAGTTTAAGGGGCTCGGAGGCCATTTGTCCTTAAATCTAATGGGTCGTTTGGTAGGAGGTATTAGAAAAAATAGTGTAAGTATTAGCTTTGTGCATTACTAATATCTTGTTTGGTACATTTTTTCAACCTATGCATAACTAATACTAATATTAATTATACATCCTATTTGGTATTATGTTATGTATAACAAATACATAGCAAACCAGGTTATTAGCAATTCAAGAGTATTTAATACTTGCATAAACATGGTTAAAGACACAATTGCCCCTAAATCCCTCAAAACCTATTCTAAATACTTTCCGCCATATTTTGTATATTTTTATATTGTACATTTTAAGGTTTTTTTCCTTCCTATACAATATTTAAAACTTATTTACCAAAATAATCCTAATTTTGTATATTACGCACCTTAAACAAGGATTACTTACAAATTATATAGAATCTTGTAACGACCCGACCGATACTTTTGAGCATTTGCGCTCGGTAGTTTACATGCATGAGTAACTACGTATGATGTATTATGTCTTATGTGAATCATCGGTTTTGGTTTTCAGGTTATTCATAATTGATTTGAAAGAATAAATTTCATGGTTTAAGCTTTAAGTTGGAAGAGTTGACCAAATTTGACTTTTTGGTATTTGACCTCGAATTGGAGTTTTGATAGTTCTGTTAGCCCCGTTGGGTGATTTTGAGCTTAGGAGCGTGTCCGGATTGTGATTTGGAGGTCCGTAGTTGTATTCATCTTGAAATGGTGAAAGTTGGATTTTTGGATAGTTTAACCGTGAGTGCACTTTATGATATCAGATTCGGATTGTGGTTCTGAGAATTGGAATAGCTTCGTTATGTCATTTGAGACTTGTCTGTAAAATTTGGGTTCATTCCGGGTTGGTTTGATATGTTTCAGTGCGAGTTTTTGGAGTTCAAAAGTTCATTAAGTTTGATTTGAGGTGTGTTTCATTTTTTCGATGTTGTTATGTGTGATTTGAGGCCTTGAGTAAGTCTGTGTTATATTATGGGACTTATTGGTATGTTCGTACGGGGACTCGGGTGAGTTTTGAGTAAGCCCGTTTCGGTTGTGTTGCGCTCGTTTTTCTTATGTTTCGACGTCGTTTCTTCAAGCATAAATGGTACCACATTGATCAAATGAGTTTCGATTTCTGTTTTGATTGAAGAATAAGATCTGTATCGTAATTACGTATCCATAGTAAAAAGAATCATCAAATTTGGACAATATATGAGAATTTTATGATCATTTTACTAAGAATTGGGTTGCTAGACTTTTCGAATTAATTACGAATTTGCCATTAGCTTCGTATTTAAAAATATGCAACTTTCCAAATATTGAAACCAACATATCTCCTTCGTTATAAGGTCAAATGGAGTGATTCAAAAGCCTATCTTGACTGAGATTTCATAAGGAATCCATTAGAGGCATCAAAAGTATGTTTGGGATCGTTTGGCATGCAAAATGAGGCAGAACAGTTGGGCAAAAATACTTAATATCGAAAGTTTGTTCATTTGGTCATATTTTGAGTTGGGGAGCTCGGATTTAGACAATTTTTGGAGGTGATTTTCATAATATGGATTGGTTTAATTGTTCTATACTCGATTTTGGTTATATTTCATTAATCCATCTTCGTTTTTGGCATTTTATTGATGATTTCAAAGTGAAATTTGATGGTTTTGTCTAAAATTTCATAAAGTGACCTTTTGAGTTTTGAACACCGATTTGGAGTCGGATTTGAGTGAATCTAGTATGGTTGGATTCAAAATTGAATGGGTTGTCGAATTTTATAAGTTTTGTCGGGTTTTGAGGTGTGGACCCGGATTGGACGTTTTGGCCGATTTTGGGCTTTTGATTCAAGATTTGTCCTTTTTCGATTGAGGTTGGTCCCTTTAGCATTGTTTGACGTATCTGAGTTGTTTTTGGGTAGTTTCGAGCCGTTCAGAGGTTGGAACGCGTGGGATTATATTTTTGGAGCATCACTTAGCTTGCTCGGTATTGGAATTGGCTCGTTTGAGGTAAGTAACGCTTCTAAACTTGGTGCTGGGGGTATGAAACTCTGAATTTCGTATTATGTGATTAGTTTTGAGGTGACGCACATGCTAGGTGACAGGCATGTGGTCGTGCACCGTGAAATTGAAATTCCGTCATTTCTATGGTACTGCGTAGTTACCTTATCTTACCTGTAACCATGGAATTACTACGTACTTGAGCTATTGAGTTGTGATCCATATTAGAAACCATGTCTAGGCTACACGTTATTCTGTTGGGACCCACTGAGGTCATTTCTACTGTTGGGTTCTCTGATTACATTGCACGCATTCATATGCATCTCATATCTCAGTCTCTGTTACCATTTATTGACACATCATATCATCATTTTGGGCTTATTCCATGGTATTGTGAGCATGAGAGACTGGAGAGATTTATGACTGAGTGAGGCCGAGGGCCTGAGTGTGAGTGATATTATGGGATCGGGTTGCACGTCGCAGCATGTTATATTGATTATATTATGGGATGGGGATGCACGTTGCAATAGGTTATATTTATTTATGCCATGATTTGATTGATATAGCGCTTTGGCTGAATGAGTCTCTCCTGAGTCTGCACACACCCACAACGAGAGCACTGACTGGATTTGTCCCTACTCAATACTGAGTCACTGTTGGTCAGTTGATGTATATATTTCGGGATGGATCTTCCCTGGGCCGGATTGGCCATATAAAGTACTGAGTGATTGGGCATGGTGAATGGAAAGTGTGAGGCAGTGAGATTGAGTACTCTAAGAGTGTGAGTACATGAGTTCATCTATGAGATACATGACATTGACATGCACACATGACATACAAGCATAGAGATGCATTTTCCTCATGTTGTACAGTATCACGTCATTTATGACTTCTCACACTTATTGATATATGGGCATAGAGAGGTATTTCACACTTGCTAACTCAAAAGAAAATGAAACATCTTATTTAATGTGGAAACCAATTTTGGAAATTTTTTACAGTTTTTAAACTTACTCATATTATCGACAATTTCGGTAAAGGAATTGGGTTTTCAATGATATATTTGAAAAACAGAACTATTTTTCGGGAAACTATGAGAAAGCTAAGCATTTTATCTCTGAGTTACTTCTTTTATTACTTGTTTTGCGTTGTTATGAACTGTTGTTGGCTATTGGATGTTGGACCCGACCTTTGTTCCAGCTCGTCGCTACTTTCAACCTAAGGTTAGGTTTGTTACTTATTGAGTACATGGGGTCGGTTGTACTCATACTAAAATTCTGCACCTTGTGTGTAGACGTTGGATGCTGATTTTGCTGTGATCAACGGGAACTGGAATTGAAGACGTACCTGCGTTCCGGTTGTAACTGCCTCTTGTTCATGGTAGACTAGATTTATAAAAATCTATTTATATACATTTCGAATAGATGACGTATTTGTTTCATACCGGCTTTGTAAATTCTAATTTTAGAATCTCATGATTTGTACTACCAATCATTGGGGAATGCATCAGATTCTGATATTTCTTTACTTAATTTCTTTATTAAATTGTTCTTGGAACTAGTTAGCTGATAAATTAGCTAACGTAGCGGGTTGGGTTAGGTGCCATCACGGCTAGTTGGATTTTGGGTCGTGACAAGTTGGTATCAGAGCACTAGGTTCATAGGTTCTACAAGTCATGAGAAAATGTCTATTAAAGTCTTACATATCGGTATGATGACATACATACCTATCTTCGAGAGGCTACAAGGCATTTAGGATATTCTTCCCATCTTTCTTTCCTTATCGTGCGACATTGATTCAGCTGGAAGTGTAACTGTTTGAATCTCTTCCACGTATACGTGTGCGCATGTGAGCGCTCAGTATCGGTTGTGCATCGACGGCTTGTGATTCCATGGATGAGATGCGAGATGTGATTTCGGTATGCTGATGATGGTCCAGTCTGGAGGACTTGAGGCCGGGTTTTGACTGTAGCTTGAGCACGGAGATTTCGATTGTGTGAGCACGTGCTTTTGGACTTATACGTCTGGTAGTGTTCCTATAAGTGGAATTTGTGGTTCGATGAGTGGTTGGATTTCTATATAACTAGTATGATGTGACAGCGGGAAATGTTCAATTTGTTCGAATGTGACGAGAAGAGTTTTCTTGAGATGTATAAAGGACTATTGAGTGCTTGATTTCTGTCTTGATTTAACGTATAGTCTCGAGTTATGTGTGTGTTGAAGGAACTTTCATGTTGTTTAGTTGTGGAGTGAAGTAGATTTACATGTCATTTTATGAGTTCAGACTCGGGAAGATTAAGTAATTGCGTAGTAGTTGAGGCTGCGAAAGGGTATAAAGAGATGTCAGTTTGAGGCTAAGTAGGTTGGTTACAACCTGCGAGATAATCTATGGATGTGTAAATTTTATGATGTTGTGTAGAGGATTTCTTATCTGCCAGCGAATTATATGTGTTGCAATTTGAGTTTGGACAGCTTGTGGGAGTTGGATTGACTGTTACAAGGGTGAATGCGAGATTTGCAAATAATTTGAAGTATTATATGGTTTGTGTTACAAGATATCATGAAGGATTTAGTTGAACCTCACTGCGGTAGTATGGTAATAATAGAGTATGGGCATTGTGAGTTATTGTGTGTTTTAATCTATGGCTTTGGGCCAAGTGGGGGAGTTTGCTATCGACGAGTGGATTACACTGTTATGCGTTGTATTGGTTTCGGTTTGAGGTATAATTGTGAATCAATTATGGCTTGCAGAGGTTGAGATCGAGGACGGCTCGAGTAAGGGAATTTATGGATATGGGTTGTATGACACTCTATGGGTATATGGAAAGCATGGAATGATTGAGTGGTTATTCGTGAAGGATGTAGTATGCATGGAGTAGGAATTTTCTTGGTTGCATTAAGGTGAGATTACTTATTAGGGTGTTGGTGTGTTAATGGGGCACATGTCGTTTGGTCCGTTTAGTCGATTTGATTGAGATTGGAGTAGAGTGGATGACTCTCGAGAATGTTTATAATGGATTCAATATTTATTTGTAGCAATTGAGAATTTTCAGGATTTGTATATGGCTAGAAACTGAGATTTACATTGGATGGTGTCGAGACTTGTGGCATTTCTATATCATTATGGATTCTAAATTTCAGCATTCATGAAGGCGAAAGACACAATTTTAGATTCGCAAAAGGTCTCTTCATAGTGGGTATCTTGGTTGTGGTACTTTTGGGGTGCTTAAGAGAGAATTCAACGGCTTACGGGCCTTAGGGCGGTGTGGTTTTATGCTAGGATCTCGTGGGGTGATTTTTGGATAAGGATCGTGGTGTTCTGACAAGGAGAAGTGTCAGTTTGAGGGTAATTCGGAAGGAACTGGGAGAAATAGGGCAGCTTGGTAATAGGTTGTATCATCATAGTACTGGACATGATTGGCTCTCTTGGTTCTTATGACGTGGTGAGTCTCTCTTCGTGGAAATGCTCTTGGGTTTTGGCGACCTGTGTGGCTTGGATGAGTTAGAGAGATTTAGTTCTGATGGCTTGATTATGTGCAAATGGGTTTCAAAGAGTTCTCGATAGTTACTACCACGGTTCAAAGAGTATTCCTACTGGTGTGAGAAACATGTGGTGTATAGTGATTTTCTCCTGGATGAGATCAAATGGAAGGTTCTTGACTAATTGAGTATGCAGTTGCTTTTGACTCGGAGTGGATTATGAGGTTATCGTACTTTTTATATGATGGCATGGTATACGCGGTGTGTTGTGTGGGATTGAGATTTGCATGAGCAAGGTCAAGGCTTAGTTTTGAAGGGAATGACATAAGATTCTTAAGCAACATGGACGATTTTAGATGACTAGGTGAATGATATTACTACTTGTTATTGTCGGAGAAGGGTACGCATTTCAGAAGGCGCGTTGTGTTTTGACTTGCGGATGCTTCATTGGTATTGCAAAACTTGCCTGGTTGACCGGCCGTTGATATTCAGATTCTTGCTATGTGGCAAGGGAGAACTATAGAAGTATTTCCTCATGGGATGATCGTGTATGAGAGAGATGTGTTAGACATTCGGGCGGAGGAGTTGGGATCATATATGCTGATTCGTGTGCTCTATGGATTTGGAGATTGGGAGTTCTCAGAAGCAGGTTGTTTCATGGTTGTGGAATGTGAAGATGTGGTCAAAGCTAGCCAGATGATAGTATGTGTTATGGTTAGGTCATTGTGGAATTCTGAAGGTCTATTTGTCCATTCGGGGATGACGGGAGTTGACTTGGGGGCCCATTTGGGATGTGTATTCTACACCGAGTCAGATTTATTGACTCCGAACTGCTATTGTTGAGAGATGTGCCATTCGATTAGAATTAATTTTATTCGTATCTGATATGTTCTATGTGTTACTCTTCCATGCTACGAAGAGTTGTGATTCGTTGATCATATGCACACATGGTGCAGTTTTGTTTGATAGCGGAATTTGAGCGAGATGATGATTGGGATGTGTAATAGTTGATTGTGCCTTAGTTATGGTCTTTCCGGATTGTGGTATGTTATGTTAATTGCTTCTCCGTGGTTATGGTCATGTACCTTTGGTACTTGATGTCAAATTGCGTGTGGTTGTTGATTCTGAGCATTGTGGCTTGAGGCATTTCATATGGACCAGTGTTTGGATGGGGTCACACATTGCAGCTGGGTTATGTCGGGAGATGATCCTTTGTGTTAGATTCGTGTGTCTTGGTTCTACTAGGTATGATGGGTTCATAGCATTTCGGTTGTGGTGGTACTTGTTGACCTTGCGGAACGATTCTCTCATTTAAGTCATTTTCTATGTTTGAGTACACTTAAATTGTTGCGTATTGGTGCACGAATTGCACTTTTTGTGGTTTAAGGTTGTATTGGTGTGGCATGTCAGTAGGGAGGTTGTATTTGACAACATGTGGTTGTTGGATCTAGGATGGCCACTATCGGATTTGATAGCAGTATATTGGCAAGGATAATATCGAAAACCGAATTAGAAATTGCTAGGATTCTTACCCAAGGAGAGGGAGCTCCATGACTTGTTGATCTGGTGAGTAATTATGAGTTCTGCGCGTTTCTTTCATCATCGGTGGTGTTGTGATGACCCAATGGGTCATTTTAAAAAATTAGACTCTGTTCCATGCTTAATAACCATAAAAAGACTAAAATTAAATACCTCAATTTGCGTGCGCAATTCGGGCGTGAAACCGGAAAGCTTTTATGTGAAAATATGAAAAATAATGATTTTTTAGAATTTAAATTTGATAAAAATTGACTTTGATCAATATTTTGAGTAAACGGAACCGGATCCGTATTCCGACGATCCCGGAAGCTCCGCAGTAAAATATGGGACTCGGGCGTATGCCAGGAAATGAATTCCGAGGTCCCAAGCCTTAGAAATCAATTTTTGAAAGAAATTGTTTTGTTGAAATGTTTGAGAATTAAAGAAAAGAAATAAAGCTAAAAATTATTGGTATTGGGTCCGTATTTTGTTTCCGGAGTCCGGTACAACTTTGTTATGATATTTAAAGATTAACTGTGAAATTTGGTGAAAATCGGAGTTCGTTTGACGTGATTCGGACATTCGGTTGAGAAATTATGAACTTTAAGAGTTTAGTTGAAAATGATGAGTTTTAAGGTTTAATTCATACATTTACATGTTATTTTCATGATTTTATCGCACGAGCAAGTCCGTATGATATTTTTAGACTTGCGTGCACGAAGTGTTTAGAGCCCCGAGGGCTCGAGTGAGTTTCGGATAGGCCACGGGGTGTTTTTCCCTTTAAAAGAACTGCTGGTTTTTTCCAATTTCAGGTGTCCAGGTTTTTGTACTATGTGATCGCATAGGTAAAACTGCGATCGCATAGTGTTGTCTTCAGGAGCCCCAAAATTTGTACTGTGCGACCGCAGAAGCAGGTATGCGATCACACTTCACAACCTGGACTGTGCTATGCGATCGCACAGTAACCCCCGCGATCGCACTGCTTTAAATCAGGCCTGGGGGAGGGGAGGCCAATACTCTGTGCGATCTCACCCCTCCCCATGAAACCGCACTGCCCAGTCCCCCCCATACCCTGTGCGATCACATATAATTATCCGTGATCGCACAGGGCACCATCCCAGCTAATATAAAAACGAATTAAAACCGGGCAGAACCCTTTATTCTCCAATTTTTTTGAGGTTCCAACCCTAAAAACGAGTTTTCTTCAACAATATTCATCCTCAATTCATAGGTTATCAATTTCAAACTTTGTTCTTTCAATTCCTTACCATTTTGCATCACTTTTAGAGCAAAAACAAAGAATTTTCATGGTAAAAATCTAGGATTTGAGTAGAATTAGGGAATTTTATAAAAATCGAATTTTTATATTAAATTAAGGTCGGATTTCAAAACTAATAGCATATTTGGGTTCGGGGGTGAATGGGTAAACGTAATTTGGTCCGAACCCCGAGTTTAGACCAAGCGGGCCCGGGGTCGGGTTTTCACTTTTTTGAGAAAACTTAAAAAAAATTATATTTTTCAATAAAGCTAGTTCCTTTAGCATTAGTTAATGATATTCAGTTAATTTTGATTAGATTCGAGCAAGTTAGAGGTGAATTCAAAAGGAAAAAGCAATAATTGAGCAGTGAGTGACCTGCGGAATTGAGGTAAGTGTTTGGTCTAACTTTGGCTTGAGGGAATAGGACTCCCCACTTGTTTGTTATGTGAAATGCATGGGCGTGGTGTATAGGTGTGGTGACGAGTATCTATGCACCACCCAAATTGGTTGTTAAACATGATCCCCTTTCCCATTCCCCACTTATTTGATCATTGTCTTAATTGTTATATGTTTATTATTGTTTCTATGACTATTTGGCCTTGTTGATTTGTTGTTAGATATTGTTGTGACTATTTGGAAAGAGTATTGGTTGTTTGAACTGGTCCCCTTGTGATATAAACAAGGTTGAGAGGTTTGGTATTATTTTATGAAACAAATGCATATATATTTTGATATTCCTGTTGGTTTCATGGTTGAGAGTTTATTGATGACGTTATGAGAAAAATGCAATTTATTAATTATAATTGTTGTGACAAAAATATTGTGAAAGGCTTGGCCTTAATTGTGAAAATTATGAATAAATTGATATGATATGTCTGGTAGGATCGGGTTGCACGCCGCAACAAGGAGTGATGAGGGAGGACAGGTGGGATCGGGTTGCACGCCGCAACAGGAGTAATAAGGGTGATATTTTAGGGACTCGCAATAAGGGAAGACAGGTAGGAGCAGGTTGCACGCCGCAACAAGGAGCGATAAGGGAGGACATTTATATTTTACTGATTTTTAAAGGAAAAGAAAATAAAAGTTTAGAAAAGTGAAAATGTCTATTTTACTACTCTTTAAATATTTTTAGTAGTATTTTTATTCAAAGTTAAAGTTTGGAATTTTGAAGAGTTATTTGAGAGGTGGTTATAACTGAGTTATTTTATTTTGTTGCAGCACTTCTTTATCTATTTGTTTAGACTTCTTTCTGGCTTTATTATTTATTGTTGTTAAAGATTATGTTGTTGAAGCCCGACTTAGCCTCGTCACTACTTCGCCGAGGTTAGGCTCGACACTTACTCAGTACATGGGTTCGGTTGTACTTATACTACACTCTGTGCTCTTTTGCACAGATCCAGGTACTAATCAGCAGTAGAGGATTACAGGACGACCACCCGAGTCATTTGGAGACACGAGGTACATCTGCCAGCGTTCGCAGATATCCGAGAGTCTTCTCCTATATCTACATACATTGTTTTATTTTATTCAGAACAGTTACACTATTTCTTTCAGCCATTATTTGTAGTATTCTTTAGTAGTTCGTGGATTGTGACACCGGACCCTGGGGTAGTCTTAGAGTTATTATTATAATTAGTTCGTGGTTCGTTTTATTTAATTAGTTATTATTATTATTCTACTTTATTATTGTTGGGAATCATGTTTATTAAGTTCATTTTAAATCTATTTTGATTATGTTCAAGCAATTAATTAGGAAAACTAATTAATCGACTTCTAACATTGGCTTGCCTAGCAAGTGTGCTGTTAGGCGCCATCACGGTCCATATGTTGGGATTTTGGGTCATGACAAGTGTACAAAGGTTTTATAATGAGGTTTTGTTTGATATGAGGTTTATTATCGAAATTTGGTTGTTTTGAGCATCTACGTTGATTAGAAGTTCTGCTATGAGTGTGTGAGTTATGTGGTATATCATGTGATTGTGTCTTGGGTTACAGAGTTGGCTTGATTTAGCTTGTCAGACTTATACAGTGTGTAGATGCGAGATTCTAATCTTATAGAAAATTTCGGATGTTGGAAATTGGATTCTAAGGCTTATGGGCTAGGTTGAATTAAGAAATTTTAGTTATGTTGTGTTATCGGACCTATGTGGGATAGGGTGATGTGGTATCAGCCCCCGAGTATGTGCATGGTAAGGTTACACGGGGGTTGGCGGCTTTGGAACAACTCTATGTTTATTGGAGGGGATTGTAACAACCCGACCGGTCGTTTTGAGCATTTATACTTCGCTCGGTAGTTTACGGGCATGAGTAACTACGTATGATGTATTATGACTTATGTGAATCACCGTTTTGGTTTTCAGATTATTCAGAAATGATTTGGAAGAATAAATTTCATGGTTTAAGCTTTAAGTTGGAAGAGTTGACCAAATTTGACTTTTTGGTATTTGACCTCAGATTGGAGTTTTGATGATTCTGTTAGCCCCGTTGGGTGATTTTGGACTTAGGAGCGTGTCCTAATTGTGACTTGGAGGTCCGTAGTTGTATTCAACTTGAAATGGTGAAAGTTGGATTTTTGGAAAGTTTGACCAGGAGTGCACTTTTCGATATCAGATTCAGATTGTGGTTCAACTTCGTTATGTCATTTGGGACTTGTGTGCAAAATTTGGGTTCATTCTGGATTGGTTTGATATGTTTTACTGTGATTTTATTGAAGTCGAAAGTTCGAAAGTTCATTAAGTTTGATTTGAGGCGTGTTTCGTCGTTTCGATGTTGTTATGCGTGATTTGAGGCCTCGAGTAAGTTTGTGTTATGTTATGGGACATGTTGGTATGTTCGTACGGGGGCTCGGGTGAGTTTCGAGTAAGTCCGTTTGGGTTGTGTTGTGCTCGTTTTTCTTATGTTTCGACGTCGTTTCTTCAAGCATAAGTAGTACCACATTGACCAAATGAGTTTCGATTTTTGTTTCGGCAAAGGGTCTGATCTGTCCCTCTACTATCATCAATAGTTTAAAAAAGCTCTCCGTTATACTATTAGGACATCCCAACCCCTGGCGTTATACTATTATACATATATGCCCTTATTTTAACGGAAGGGCCACATGGCAGGCTTAAATCCATCCGGGTAATTTATTACCGGTCCGACCCAACCCATTACCCAACTCGACCCTAACCCTTCTAGACCCTTCACCTTTATTAATGTGTGAACCCTAATCTTTCTTATTCTCAATTTTATAACGGGTCCCTCCCTCCCTCTCAATTAAAATTCTTTCTTCATCTCGATTAAAATTCTCTCTTCTTTTTCTCAATTAAACTCTAATAGTATTGTTCTATGTCTAGTTCTAGTGTTACATAGAGGAGGAGGTGCTACTGTGGGGAGATTGCGAACAACTTCACCTCGACGACTACAAACAACCCCGGAAGGAGATTCTACAAGTGTGCTAAACCAGAAGTAAGTGTGAATTTAGTCGATGTATTCAAATTTTTACTTTTTTCTGTTCTTAATTTTTTTTTTATTCTGTAATGTTTTTTGTTCTTTAACATAGTAATTGTTTGTATTTGTAAGAATGAGTCATGTGGATATTGATAATGGCAAGACGAAGCCCTACCGGACAAAGTGTTGATAGTAATCAACGATTTCAAGTCTAAATTAGATGTTGCCAATGTCAAAATCAGGACGTTGAATATGTTGTTGGATGCGTGCAAGCTTGAAAGGGACAAATTGATGGAAAAAGTTGATGTTTTGGACGCTATAAATGATGTTGAAGTGAATAAAGCAAGGGAGATGGAAGTGAAAGTGATGCACATGAAGATGTTCATTATGGTTTCATTTGCACTGTTAGTCGGATTTGTTGTGGCATTGATGATGAAATGAATTCATCATTTTGTTTAGTGGAGTAGGGTTTTGATGTAGTTGATTGTTGTAAAATCTAGATTGTAATGAATGTTTTTTGTTGGTCAGCTTGTAATGAATCCAGAATTTCATGAACGAATCAGGCCTTAGTGCACTATGGCATTTTGTGTAAATTTTCATGAATGCATTTTTAGACTTCAAATTTATTGTGTTGGTGAGTTGATTTTAAATAGAAAAAACTGTGCAGATGACCAAAAATCTGGAAAGAATCAAGTTTCCCTAATGCCAAAAAACCTGGGCAGAATATGGACAAAAAAACTTGACAAAACCAAGTTGACCTCAATGCCAAAAAAACTGGGCAGAATATGGACCAAAATCTGGACAGAATTACATATCACCCTAATGCCAAAATTGGGCAGAATCTGGACAAAATTACAAAACAACAGACCTTAAACATGAGTTAATTACAGCACTGTCAATGCAGTAATTACATATCACCAAAAATAGGAGAATGTCAAGATTACATATTAATTTGTAGTAATTACAACCCAAAATATTAACACAACATTAAGCAGGTGACTGTCATGAAGTTTGCTAATTACATCCCAAAATATACACAAAAATACATAGAACTGGACCGAATCTGGACAGTCATTTTCCTTTCCTTATCTTCAGCTTCACAATCTTCTGTTGCTTTTGTTTTTCTAATTGATTTGAAGTTTTAGCTGCTTTACCCTTCCATATGAGGCATGCCGGTGAATATGGAAGGTATGTGGGCTCACTAACACCAGTGTGATCACCAGTAAAGTTGATAGATCTAGTCCCAACCGGTAAGTTTACCTGCTGCCTTAGTTGAAGTCTTGTCTTGGCTTCTGATATCACTTTTGGCCTATTCACAACATCTTCATCATGTTCCATACTTGATTGACCAACTCTAGGTGTAGGCATGAAGCTAAATACATTTTCCTGACTTGGTTGAGTCATTTGTGGTGCTGAACAATGTATTCTTCTTTTGTTTCAGACTACAACAAAGTTCTTGTCCTTTTCAAATGATGTTTTCCCTTGCTTACCTGCTTTCCTTTTGGTTGCTATTACAAAACAAGTACAACATATTAGAGAACATAGATAAGTTCATCATATTAGAGAACATGAATAAGTTGCGATTCTAGATTACCTGAGAACAAGTTCTTGCATTATGGTTTGGTTGACCACAACTGCCACAAGTCATGAATCTACCTTTTCTGGACTCTGACCACACTTCTTGCCTTTTAACTGCCTCATCCTTCTGCCTATCCCTCTTAACTTTTGGCCTGCCAACCAACTTCACCAACTCTGGGGGCTCCATTGCTTGTGATGGGTCAATTTTCCAAACAATTTCACCTCTAACAGGTTGGAGCTTGTGTCTATAAGTAAGTAGGAATGCCTCCTTATTGTACCACCAGTGCATCTCTGTCAAAGGGTCACCCATGTTGTGAAGTATAACTCTAATAGCATGAGTGCATGTGATTCCTGTAAGGTCCCATGCCCTACATGTGCACTTCTTTATGCTTAAGTTGACACAATGCTTGTCAGACCCTTCACTAACTTCATATCCTATTTCTCCATTGGAATTAACTTTACACACTTGAGCAATCTCCATGAATTCATTGTATAATTCTAGGCTCTTTGGACTGTACTCATTGCTCTATGTACTAGCTTTAGCTTCATGTTTTGTCATCATGTTCATAACTTTGAGTCTTATGTCTTCCAACATCTTAATGATTGGCTTTTGCCTTGCTTCCAAAATCCATGAATTGAATGATTCGGTCAAATTGTTGTCAACTGGCTGATTCTTGCAAATTGTATCTAGGTAAGCTCTGCACCAAGACTGTGGTGAGTACTTCAATAAACTCTCTGCTGCATCTTTGTTCAACTCTCCTAGCTTGCTTAGTTGGTCTTTGAAGTCTTCTTCATAAGTGCACCATGAACACCACCAAAGCTGTTTTTTGCATTCCCCAGTATTGTATGTCTTGCATCAGTTAGCCTCGATATGTCTAACACAAAACCTATGATGTGCTTGTGGTAGAATGGTTTTAGTTGCCTCGATTAACCCCTGGGCAGAATACTGGATTTTAATGAAGTTGACAACAGAAAGAAAAAAAATTAAGAAGTACAAACTGGACAGAATCAAGTTGGAAAAAAAATGAGAAGTAGAAGCTGGATAGATAAATGTGATTCAGAAGTAAAAATTCAGAAAAATTACCTTTTGCATTTCTGATGTGAATGTGATTCCTTCTCCTTCCTTAAGGTCTAGAGATCCCTGAAGCAATTGTAGGAACCAGTTCCAAGAATGCTTTGTTTCCTTATCAACAATGGCACATGCCAAAGGATAAAAATAGTTTTATGCATCCTGTCCAACAACAACTAACAATTGACCTTTGGCTTTCCCCTTTAGAAATGTTCCATCTACACCAGTAAATAGTCTTAACCCTAACTTGAACCCCATCTTCATAGCTTTGAAGAAAACATACATCCTTAAGAATCTTCTCTTCCCATTTTCAGGTGCATTTTTTGAAATATTAATTACTACATCACTACCTGGATTACTCTCCCTCAATTCAATGGCATAAGCATCAAGTTTGTTGTATTCATATGCAAAACTCTCATCTAATGTCTCCAATATCATTTTTTTGCCCTCTTGCACTTCCCATGACTCACATTTAACTCAAAAATCCTTTCCAAATCAAGTATCATCTCCCTTACCTTATACTTAGGATTATCTTGTAGCTTTCCCTTAAAATAATGTGCAATGGTATTGAAATCAACAATACTATTATCATATGCAGTGCCACAATTATGTTCTGACTCTAATGTCTTTACAGTAACCTCTGCACTACCATCTTTGGATATTAAACAAAGAAATGTACAACACACAATGCATCTATACCTAACCCTCTTTTTGTCACTCTTTCTGAATTTTAATACTTTCTTGTTGGCTAGAGCATATAACTTCATAAACTTCATAAAATTCATGCCTTTATATATCTCCTTGTAATCATTTAGATTCTCAGTTATGTCTTCTTCTTTTTTTGAGTTTTGAGTAAATGTAATTCTTTAGAATCATATCCTTCAGAATCACATCCCTCAGAATCAGAACTAGAGTTAGAACCAATTTCACTTAATGTACAGTCAGTACCAGTTTCATCTAAAATCTGAAATGATTCACTATAATCAACAATGTTGGGAATACACTCAATAAGGGGGTCGGATTCATCCACAACATATAGGTTCAGTACATTATATTCAGTAGAAAGCAATGATATCAACTTTATAATCCCCACATCCCCTTTAACCTCATACAATTTTCCAGAAGGTCCAACAACTATAAGTTGTTGAACCCCTAAAAAACCTAGCTCAACTATGAATTCAAATTTTATATCTATATAAGAAAGCAAGTCTGGATCATACCCTGACAAGGTGTGCACTTTATTCTTTGTGTACCCAACTTTAGGATGTGTAACTCATGCACCTTCATAATTGAATATTAAATCAACTAAGACCATCTCCAATAACCTAGTAAATATAGCAAATAAGAATGGTTAACAAACAGTAATAAAAAAAATAGGCAGAAAAAGAATAAAAATGTTGCGAGACAGAATGTAGAAAGTAAAAAAATATGACTAAAAATAGGCAGAAAATGAATAAAAATATTGTGAGACAGAATGTAGAAAGTAAAAAAAATATGAATAAAATAGGCAGAAAATGACATGTGAGACTTAGGGTCCCATGAATAAAGAAATACAAGATGTACAAAAGGATCCACAAAAAAATTCAGTTCATGGGCTACCACTTAATAAAAAAATTGACAAAGAGAGCAAAGGTGCACAAAAATCCAACCACCGAAATAGTTTAATGAAACAATTGCATTCAAGGGTCCTACATTTAGGACCATCTTAGCGAATAAACAAAGAAAAATCCTAGAATATCAGTCAACATCACGGAAAAACCACTCCTAATATAAAACCCTAAACCAGAACACAATAAATCCAAATTTTAATATACCCACAACATGCAACAACTACAAATCGGGACCAACTAAAAATTGAAACATGCAACAACTACAAGAAGGAAAACTATAAAGTATTTACATAAAAATGAAGGATAGAAGTAAGATCTTGTCCAAACTGAAACCCTAGACCACTAAGAAAAGTATAACAAGTAATCTGTGATGACCCAGGGGGTCATTATATGAACTTAGACTCCGTTATAGGCCTAATAGACATAAAAAATCAATCTTAAATACCTCAATTTGCATGCGCAATCCGGACGTGAAACCAGAAAGCTTTTATGTGAAAATATGAGAAATAGCAATTTCTGGAGTTAAAATTTGATTATAGTTGACTTTGGTCAACATTTTGAGTAAACGGACCTGGATCCGTGTTTCGACGATCCCGGGAGGTCCGCAGTAAAATATGGGACTCGAGCGTATGCCTGGAAATGAATTCCAAGGTCCCAAGCCTTAGAAAATTAATTTTTGAAAGAAATTATTTTCCTGAAATATTTATGAAATAAAGAAAAGAATTAATGTATGAATCATTGGTATCGGGCCCATATTTTAGTTCCCGATCCTGATACAGATTTGTTATAGTATTTAAAGGTTTACTGTGAAATTTGGTGAAAAACGGCGTTTATTTGACGTGATTCGGACATCCGGTTGAGAAATAATGAACTTTAAGTGTTCTTGAAAAACATAATGAGTTTCGAGGTTTCATTTATAGTTTTGCATGTTATTTTCATGATTTGATCGCACGAGCAAGTCCGTATGATGTTTTTAGACTTGCGTGCATGATTTGTTTAGAGCCCCGAGGGCTCGGGCGCGTTTCGAGTAGGTTTCGGAGTGTTTTAGATTGGAAAATCACTGCTGGTGCACCAGTTATGGTGTGCCCGCACCTGAGAGCCTAGGGCTGCAGGTGCGAGCTCGCAGCTGCGGACCATCAAACCGCTAGTGCAGTCCAGCCCAGCCCCTTCCCTTTTCGCAGGTGCGAACTTAGTTGCGCAGGAGCGGATTCTCCTCCGCAGGTGCGACCCTCGGCGGCCTTGCCCATTTCCGCAGGTGCGACCATTTATCCGCACCTGCGAAAGCGCAGGTGCGAAGGTCGATTGCCCAGCCATATAATTACTCTTTTCAAAACGGGCAGACTTCTTCTTCTTCAAAATTTCGAACCTCACAGCCCTAGGAACGAATTTCTGCACCAAATATCACCCTCAAGTCATTGGTAACCAATTCTAAACTTTACTCTTTCAATTACTCATTGTTTTTCATCACTTTTATATTTTAAAAAACTAGGAATTTTCATGGTAAACATTGAGGGTTTGGGTAGAATTAGGGAATTTTGTGAAAATCAAATTTTTAGCTCGAATTGAGGTCGGATTTCGAACCTAATTGTATATTCGGGTTCGTGGGTGAATGGGTAAACGTAATTTGGTCTGAACCCCGAGTTTAGACCAAGCGGGCCCGGGTTGGGTTTTCACTTTTTTTTATAGAAAACTTAGGAAAAATTATGATTTTCAATAGAATTAGTTCCTTTAGCCTTAATTAATTATATTAAGTTAATTATGATTAGATTCGATTGAATTGGAGGTGAATTAAAAAAAAGGAAAAGTTATAATTGAATAGTGAGTGGCCTGCGAAATTGAGGTAAGTGCTTGGTTTAACCTTGACTTGAGGGAATATGAATCCCCAACTTATTTGCTATGTTAATTTGCATGTATGTGGTGTATAGGTGAGGTGACGAGTATCTATGCACCACCAAATTGTCTGTTAAGCATGATCCCTTCCCCGTTTCCAATTTAATTGATTCATGTTTTAATTGTTCTATGTTCATTATTGTTTCTATGACTACTTGGCTTATTACTTTGTTGTTAAATCTTGTTGTAGTTATTTTGGAAGAGTATTGGTTGTTTATTTGGTTCCCTTGTGGTACATAAAGATTGAGTAGTTTGGCATTGTTTTACGAGATATATATATTTATGTTCCTGTTGGTTTCATGATCTAGATGATATTGATGAGTATTGGTTGTTAATTGTTGTTGCAGTATTTATTTATTTATTTGTTTTAGATTTCCTTCTTGCTTCATATATTATTGTCACAGGTTATATTGTTAATGCACCGCCGTAGCCTCGTCACTACTTCGTCGAGGTTAGGCTCGGCACTTACTCAGTACATGGAGCCGGTTGTACTGATACTACACTCTGCAGTCTTTTGTGCAGATCCAGGTACCGACCAGCAGTAGAGATTTTTAGAGCAGCCGTCCATTTATTCGGAGACACAAGGTAGCTCTGCTGGCGTTCGCTGATTCCTGGAGTCTTCTCCTATTTTTATAAATATTGTTTTATTATATTCAGAACACTTACACTATTTATTTCAGCCCAGTATTTGTAGTATTCTTTAGTAGTTCGTGAATTGTGACACCAGACCCTGGGGTAGTCTTGAGTTATTTATATAATTAGTTTGCGGCTCAGTTTATTTAATTGTTCATTATTTTATCTTTGAAATCATTCATCGAAAACCATTAGATTTAGTTTACATTAGATTATTTTATTATGTCTAACTAATGCAAAGCAGTTAATCAAATTCTAACACCACACTTGCTAGGCAAGCCAATGTTAGAATTCGATTAACTATTTTCATTTGAATACTTACTTAAACATAAATAAATAATTTAAAAATAAATGATGAATCCAATATTACCCAACAACTGATGTCATAAATAATACTTGGGATAATAAACGAACCACGAGCTAATAATAATAACTATAAACTACCCAGGGATCCGGTGTCACAATTCACGAACTACTAAAGAATACTACAAATAATGGGCGAAAGGAAATAATGTGTGACTGTTTTGAATCAAATAAAATAGTAGTCTAAGTAACATAGAGAAGACTCTCGGGATCTGCGAACGCCGGCAGATATACCTCGTGTCTCCGGAAAAAGAAATAGGTAGCTGCTCTAAATATCTCTATTGCTGACCGGTACCTGGATCTGCACAAAAGAGTGTAGAGTGTAGTATCAGTAAAAATGACCCTATGTATTGAGTAAGTGCCGAGCCTAACCTCGACGAAGTAGTGACGAGACTACGACGGGGCATTAACAATGTAACCTGTGGCAATAATAAATAATAAAGCAAGAAAGAAGTCTTAAACAAGTAAATAATAGCAACTGCAACAACAATTTAAAATAACTCAATCACCTCTTCCAGGTCTCAGCTATAACTAATCCTCGAATAAATTTCCAAATTTCAAAACTTTTCTTTAAATTAACCACATGTACAAAATATGAGAAAAACCGTAGAGTAAAACAAGAATTTCTAAATCTTTGTAATTAAAATTAGTAACACATAATTATTCACCCTTATCACTGTCTTGTTGCGGCGTGCAACCCTATCCCCACCTGTCCACCCTTATCACAATCATTTATCAACCCTTATCACAATCATTTATCCACCCTTATCAAAATCAATTTCTCCACCCTTATCACAATCAATTTCTCCACCCTTATCACAATCAATTTCGCCCCTTATCACAGTCAATTTTTATTGGTTTATTGCTGAAGCAAACCACCAGGTCTCTGATGCTCATACTTTACCTACTGACAATTTAAGCAACGAACCACATACGCAACAATGTGTTTTTTCATTATTCTCCACCAATAATGCTGCCTCAAATCTGGGTACATTTTAACTGCCTTAGGTGAATCGAATACTTAGAACTGTGAGCCTCCTCAAGGATCAACTCACGAAGGCCATCAACATTAGGCACACATAAACGAACCTGCATCCTCAAAACACCATCATCTCCAACTATAACTTGCTTGGCACCACCGCGCCGAACTGTGTCCCTAAGGACCATCAAATATGGGTCATCATCCTGCCGCTCCGGGATACGCTCAATTAGAGATGACCGAGCGACTGTACATGCTAGAACATTGCTGGGCGAAATATCCAACCTCATGAACTGATTAACTAACGTCTGAATGTCTGAAGCTAACGGTCTCTCACCAACCGGAATATACGCAAAGCTTCCCATACCCACCGCCTTCCTACTCAATACATCGTCCACCACGTTGGCCTTCCCTGGATGATATAATATGGTGACATCATAATCCTTCAGTAACTCTAACCATCTCCTCTGCCTCAAATTTAGATCTTTCTGCTTGAATAAGTACTGGAGGTTGCGATGGTCAGTAAAAAACTCACACGGCATGCCATAAAGATAAAGCCTCCAAATTTTCAATGCATGAACAATGGCTGCCAACTCTAAGTCATGGAAAAGATAACTCTTCTTATGAACCTTCAGTTGTCGAGACGCATATGCAATCACCTTGCCATCATGCATTAATATTGCACCTAATCCAATACGAGATGCACCACAATACACCATGCACAATCTTGAACCCGTGGGCGACACCAACACTGGCGCCGTAGTCAAAGCCATCTTGAGCTTCTGAAAGTTCCACCCACACTCGTTGAACCATTTGAATGGAATACCCTTTCGGCTCAATATGATCTTAATAGTTGTTAACAATCAATTACAGAACCACCCAATAACTTCACGAAACAATAATCCCCTTTCTACTCTTCACAATACTGATAACGAGATGCGATTCATGAAGACCTCATAATTATATACCCGAATTAACGTGTCTCATTTAACGCCACACGGGCGGGCACATACCTCGTAGGTCAAAGCTCAATAATTATAACACGGATATGGCAAATTATGCAGTTGATTAATTAATTTATTTCTTTACTTATTATTAGTATTACTTTTATTATTATTATCATTATTTTATACATAAATTGTTGGATAAGCCTAACAGGCATGACTCCCTACGAGTACTATAGTAAAATTTTAAATTCACAAGGGAGAATTTAAACACAAGAATTTCCATCACAAGGACCTCGTCCTTACATAACTTCCACCGCGGCTCGTAGCCCGATTTAAACATCTCTAATCATATTAAAATGCGAGGATCTCGTACTCAATCCTGAATCACAAGCAACATGCATATCGTTCCAATCGAAACATTCCATTTCCTTCTTTTAAATATTTTTCATTAAACAAAATTACAACACGTAATGATAGACGCAGCTATCTTCATAGAATTTCTCAATACAAGTATTCACATAAGTAGAGTTTTAAGTTACGAAACTCACCCGAGAATGGAGCATACTAGAAGAATTTTATTATATACGCATAACCGTATTAAGTTCAGGAAATCATCGCTTTGTAATAATTAGAGGTTGTTCTTGTAATGACACCATTTAATGTAACGACCTCAGCCATACCATGGAAAATATACCAACATGCTAGGTCTCCACCTCTAGGAGTCCGACCTCCACCTTCGACATGTAAGTTGAGTTGTAACTGCAATGGGACACGTAGCCTGAGTGCTCTGGTGAAATACGACTCTCCCAAGTCTAGGACAGTTTCTACCACTAGCCGAAATAAAGTATCAACTTGCCCTGAGTCGCACAAAATTTTACATTCATAATTGAGTCCTTTAATGAGTCGGTGGACTTGCTCTCTAGCTAGATAAACCAAAGTAAGAGTATGACAGGATAACTTATCAAACCTGATGGCATGTTCTGACATTGTCATGGTGACCTGACACAACCGTTCAAACCCTAAGCGCCACGCAAAAAAGGAAGGTTCGAAAAACAAACTCTTTCAAAAGCATTATGAGAACTGAGTCAAATAGTTGATGTTGCACTGGCTGTTCGTCCTCCTCGTAGGCTTGCCTCAAACACCGACGACCAATTTCTCCTTTACCATATTGACTCAACACCGCTGAGCTACCCCACTTATTCATATACTCTTTGTTCTTCTTTTGGGGTAACTCTCATCCCTATTGACACACAATGATCACAAAGTAAAGCTCTATACAGATAAGTCTTGGCATAAGCCATATGTCTAGAAGCTTATCAACCATTGTACTCCCTCTGAAGCCCCCAAAATCCGCAACCGTGACTTCCACGCTGAGTAAACCTTCTATAGATTTAAAGTTGGTTATATAACTCCTTTGGTACTGAGAGATAGGGTTGTTAAGGAGGCAGATATACCGCAAGTCCCATCTTTATCTCTTGCAAAATCTCAGGCTTTATACATTCCAAGCCAAAACCGATATAACACATGACCCCGCAATCTATTCCTTGACAGTGGACTTCTCCACTTAGCACGAAATCATAGGTTACAATGCCTGATAATCCACAATGTTAAACTTCAAAACTCATATAAATCAACCCCGCTGTTTTCAACTTATTCCCATGTTCTGCAATACTTCATAGCAGCTAAAGAAAATCATGTGGGTCCTCAAAAGATGTACCACTGAAATGGAGTGGAAATAATTTGGTAAACTTGTCCAACCTCAATAAACGGACTAGTGCGTCCTGCAACACTGGAGTAGCTATAAATCCTTCTGGAATATGTACTAGTCCAACATGTACCGACTGAGCTAGAACATCCACGTCTAGATCCATTTGAGACTTTACAATAGGTGTTGATGTTCGAGCTCTAGATTAAGCTCTGTTTCTGTCTCTTCCCCTAATCGTAGATGCCATTGGGGCTTCATTTCTTGTCCGGTTGTAGACGCTTTGTGTGTTGTTAAGATTGGTGAGAGGACAAGAATAGACAAGTTCAATCATCAATGGTAGAATAAATTAGCACGATAGAGTATAATAGAAGTGAAATTGTTCCTAACTTCATAGCCTCTTAGAGATAAGTACAGACGTCTCTGTACCGATCCTTCAGACTCTACCAAGTTTGTTCGTGAATTGTGAGACCTAAGCAACCTAGTGCTCTGATACCAACTTGTCACGACCCAAATTCTCCCAACCTTAGGGATCGTGATGGCGCCTAACACCACACTTGCTAGGCAAGCCAATGTTAGAATTCGATTAACTATTTTAATTTGAATACTTACTTAAACATAAATAAATAATTTAAAAACAAATAATGAATCCAATATTTCCCAACAACTGATGTCATAAATAATACTTGGGATAATAAACGAACCACGAGCTAATAATAATAACTATAAACTACCCAGGGATCTGGTGTCACAATTCACGAACTACTAAAGAATACTACAAATAATGGGCGAAAGGAAATAATGTGTAATTGTTTTGAATCAAATAAAATAGTAGTCTAAGTAACATAGAGAAGACTCTCGGGATCTGCGAACGCCAGCAGATATACCTCGTGTCTCCAGAAAAAGAAATAGGTAGCTGCTCTAAATATCTCTATTGCTGACCGGTACCTGGATCTGCACAAAAGAGTTCAGAGTGTAGTATCAGTACAAACGACCCTATGTACTGAGTAAGTGCCGAGCCTAACCTCGACGAAGTTGACGAGACTACGGCGGGGCATTAACAATGTAACCTGTGACAATAATAAATAATAAAGCAAGAAAGAAGTCTTAAACAAGTAAATAATAGCAACTACAACAACAATTTAAAATAACTCAATCACCTCTTCCAGGTCTCAGATATAACTAATCCTCGAATAAATTTCCAAATTTCAAAACTTTACTTTAAATTAACCACATGTACAAAATATGAGAAAAATCGTAGAGTAAAACAAGAATTTCTAAATCTTTGTAATTAAAATCAGTAACACATAATTATTCACCCTTATCAATGTCTTGTTGTGGCGTGCAACCCGATACCACCTGTCCACCCTTATCATAATCATTTATCCACCCTTATCACAATCATTTATCCACCTTTATCACAATCATTTATTCACCCTTATCACAATCAATTTCTCCACCCTTATCACAATCAATGTTTCCACTCTTATCACAATTAATTTCTTCACCCTTATCACAATCAATTTTTCCACCCTTATCACAATCAATTTCGCCCCCCTATCATAATCATTTTTTATTGGTTTTTCAGAACTTCCACAATTCAGGCCAAGCCTTTCACAACACTTTTATTTCAACAATTGCAAACAGAAAACAGTAGCGCTTGTAAGCTTTAACCAATATCATTTCACAATAAAACCAACCAGAATATATGTAAACACCGTAACGATGTCAACCCAGCTCAGTCTTTATGTACCATGATAGAATCAAGAGAACATCCAATACTTTTAACACACTTGCAACAATAATTGGCAATAATCAAATAGAACCCAATAGCCACGTAAACCTCAACAATCATAAAACAGTTAAACTGCATTTCTCACAACTTCCTCAATATTATCAAAAATGAAACCAACAGGAGTATATATATATATATATATATATATATATATATATCGTAAAGCAATGTCCAACAGCTCAACCTTTCTGTACCACAAGGAAACCAAGAAAACAACCAATACTTTTCCAAAATAATTGCAACAAGACTTAACGACAAACTAATAAGCCAAGTAGTCATAGAAACCATAACGAACATAAAACAATTAAGACATGAATCAATTAAACTGGAAACAAGGAAGGGGTCATGTTTAACAGACCATTTGGTGGTGCATAGATACTCGTCACCTCACCTATACACCACACACATGCAAAATTCACATAACAAATAAGAGGGGATTCATATTCCCTCAGGTCAAAGTTAGACCAAACACTTACCTCAATTTCGTAGGCTACTCATTGCTCAATTACTGCTTTTCCTCTAGAATCTTGTTCTAAATTGCTCGAATCTAATCATAATTAACTCAATATCATTAATTAATGCTAATGGAACTAACTTTATTGAAAAAATATAATTTTTTCTAAGTTTCCTAAAAAAAAGTGAAAACCTGACCCCGGACCCGCTTGGTCTAAACTCGGGGTTTGGACCAAATTACGTTTACCCATTCACCCACAAACCCAAATATACAATTAGTTTTGAAATCCGACCTCAATTCGATGTAAAAATTTGATTTTTACAAAATTCTTTGGTTCTACCGAAACCCTCAATTTTTACCATGAAAATTCTTAGTCTTTGATTTAAAAGTGATGAAAAACAATAAGGAATTGAAAGAGTAAAGTTTAGAATTGATTACCTATGACTTGAGGATGAACTTTGGTGAAGCAATTCGTTCCTAGGGTTGTGGGGTTCGAAAATATGAAGAAGATGAAGGTATGTCCGTTTTTACACTGTATTTATATGCCTGGGCTGAAGGCCTATGCGTTCGCATAAATCAGGTCGCGTTCGCGTAGGGCCCTAGTCCAATGGCCTACGCGTACGCAGGAATTAGGCCGCGTTCGCGGAGCTTAAGCTCCCAGACCTTGGCGATCGCGGTCAGGGCAGTTCGTTCGCATAGAAGGAAAGCCAAGCGGCTCCCCCGGGCCCACTAACTCTATGCGTTCACGGGGCCCCAACAGCGTTCGCATAGAGTAAAATGACCCCCATCTATTTTTTTCTCTAGTGCGTTCTCATTCGTAGGGGTGCGAACGCAATGACCAAAAATTGACACACCAGCTACATCAAAACCACCAGAAACTTAAAGTGCAAAAACTCCCCGTGGCCTATCCGAAACTCACCCGAGCCTTCTGGGCTCTAAACAAAACATGCACGCAAGTCTAAAAATATTATACGAACTTACTCGTGCGATCAAATCATGAAAATAACATGTAAAACTATGAATTAAACCTCAAAACTCATCATTTTCCTCAAGAACACTTAAAGTTCATACCTTTTCAACCGGATGTCCGAATCACGTCAAATAAACTCCGTTTTTCACCAAATTTCACAGTTAACCTTTAAATATCATAAAAAATATGTACCGAGCACCGGAACCAAAATACGGGCTCGATACCAATGGTTTCAAACATTAAATCTTTTCTTTATTTCATTAATATTTTAGTAAAATAATTTCTTTCAAAAATTGATTTCTAAGGCTTGGGACCTCGGAATTCATTTCTGGGCATACGCCCGAGTCCCATATTTTATTACGGACCTCCCCGGATCGTCGGAACACATATCCGGGTCCGTTTACTCAAAATGTTGACCAAAGTCAACTATAATCAAATTTTAACTCTGGAAATTTCTATTTCTTATATTGTCATATAAAAGCTTTCCAGTTTCACGCCCGGACTGCGCACGCAAATCGAGGTATTTAAAATTAGTCTTTTTATGGCTATTAAGTATAGAACAGAGTCTAAATTCATAAAATGACCCCTTGGGTCATCACACTTTAGCATTGTTTGACGTATTTGAGTTGTTTTTGCTTAGTTTCGAGTCGTTCCGATGTCGGAACGCGTGGGATGGCATTTTTGAAGCATCACTTGGATTTCTAGGTAATGGAATTGGCTCGTTCGAGGTAAGTAGCACTTCTAAACTTGGTGCTGATGGTATGAAACTCCGAATTTTGTGCTATGTGATTAGTGTTGAGGTGACGCACATGCTAGATGACGGGCGTGTGAGTGTGCACCGTGTAAATTGTAATTCCGTTATTTCTATGATACTGCGTAGTTACCTGATCTTACCTGTAACCATGAAATTACTACGTACTTGAGCTATTGAGTTGTGATCCATATTAGAAACCATGTCTAGCCTACACGTTATCCTGTTGGGACCCACTAAGGTCATTTCTGTTGTTGGGTTCTCTGCTTTCATTGCACTACATACTCAGTCATACGCATTCATATGCATATCATATCTCAGTCTTTGTTACCATTTATTGATACATCATATCATTTTGGGCAAGTTCCATGCCATTGTGAGCCCGAGACTGGAGAGATTGATGACTGAATGAGGCCGAGGGCCTGAGTGCGAGTGATATTATGGGATCCAAATGCACGCCGCAACATGTTATATTGATTATATTATGGTATCAGGCTGCACGCCGCATCAGATTATATTGATTTGTGCCATGATTGGCTTGATATAGCGCTTTGGCTGAATGAGCCCCTCCAGAGTCTGCGCACATCCCCAGTGAGCGCGGTTGATTATATTGAGGGATGGACCTTCCCTGGACATGGATATTGTCCAAAGCATTTATATACCTGGGGATGGATCTTCCCCACGGGCTGGATTTGCCCCTACTCAGTACTGAGTGACTGTTGGTTAGTTGATGTACATATTCCGGGATGGATATTTTCCGGTCCGGATTGACCATATACAATACTGAGTGATTGAGCATGATGAGTGGAAAGTGTGAGACAGTGAAATTGAGTACTCCAAGGGGTCATTTGGTAGGATGTATAAGAATAGTGCGGAATAAGGTGTATTAGTAATGCATGGGTTAGTAATGCAAGCATTATTTCTTATCTATTATTTGGTGTAGTGTATTAAAATTATAACGCATTGCATAATTTTTAAGAAAAATAGTTGCTTAAAAAAATGCCCTCCATATTCTCTAGCTTTAAGGGATTTTAAGGACAAATTTGTCTTTAAACATGTTAATGCATGCATTAAAACCTTGGTATTACTAATGCCATAGCTTTCTATGCATTACTTATGCATAAGATAATGCCTAGTATGATGTATAACTAATACAAGTATTAGTTATACACAAGTTGAAAAAATGTACCAAACAAGGTATTAGTAATGCATAGAGCTAATGCTTGCATTATTTTTTCTTAATACCTCCTACCAAACGACCCCTAAGAGTGTGAGTACATGAGTTTATCTCTGAGATACATGGCATTGACATGCACACATGACATACATGCATAGAGATGCATTTTCCTCATGTTGTACGGTATCACGTCATTTATGACTTCTCACACATATTAGATATATGGGCATAGAGAGGTATTTTACACTTGCCATCTGAAAAGAAAATGAAACATCTTATTTATTGTGGAAAGAATTTTTGGAAATTTTTTACAGTTTTTAAACTTACTCATATTATCGACGATTTCGGTAAAGGATTTGGGTTTTCAGTGATATATTTGAAAAGCAGAACTATTTTTCGGGAAACTGAAGCTAAGTATCTCTGAGTTACTTCTTTTATTACTTGTTTTGCGTTGTTATGAACTATTGTTGGCTATTGGATGCTGGACCCGACCTTTATTCCAGCTTGTCACTACTTTCAACCTAAGGTTAGGTTTGTTACTTATTGAGTACATGCGGTCGGTTGTACTCATACTACACTTCTGCACCTTATGTGCAGACGTTGGATGATGATTTTGCTGTGATGGACGGGAGCTGGAATCGAAGACGTACTTGCGTTTCGGTTATAGCTGCCTCTTGTTCATGGTAGACTAGATTTATAAAAAACTGTTTATATACATTTCGAATAGAAGATGTATTTGTTTCATACCAGCTTTGTAAATTCTAATTTTAGAATCTCTTGATTTGTACTACCAACCCTTGGGGAATGCATCAGATTCAGATATTTCTTTACCTAATTTCTTTATTAAAAATTGTTATTGGAACTGGTTACCTGATAAATTAGCTTGCCTAGCGGATTGGATTAGGTGTTATCACGGCTAGTTGGATTTAGGTCGTGATAAATCCATTATTATTGACTTAAATTATGAAATCGAGTTACACCATTTTCCTTTTTTAATTTCTCTCATCTCCTCTTTCCCTATTCTCTGTCGCCTCTCTCCATATACAATTATTATTAGTGCCTTAAATTAGGGGATTTAGTTATATTTTTTTCCTTTTTTTCTCTCCTCTCTTCTTTTCTTATTCTCTGTCGCCTCTCTCCACCCAATTTTATATCCTCATTCGAGTTGTCTTGTATTAAAGATAATGTTACTCAATTCATGCTTCGTGTCTTCCCGGGTAGATTTCAAACATAAAGTCGCCTGCTTCACCTTTACTTATTATCAGAACTCAGGTGGTGGTTTCACTTTATTCAATTGTTCCTCAAACAAAAGTGTTTGACGTCTTTTGAGCGGATCAACTACTTTAGCAGCTCTAAATATGACATCCTTGCCTTCCGATCTTGCAATAGTATCTCTCTGTTCTATCTGTGTGAAACTCAAAATTTAAGAAAAATGTTCAACGTATCCACCTCCGTCGATATAGCACCAACAACAACATCAATAGAAAATCGACGATATAAATTTATAAGGTACAACAACAAACAAATTAAAAATAAATTTCGTACAAATTTAATACATCTACAATAATATATAAACTAAAAATAATTTTTATACAACTAATTATATAGTATACAATATATGTACAACTTATCTACAACTTTCATACATTATTTTTATCCTGTTAAATATATCTACAACATCATACAACTTAAATACATTTTCATACAAATTTTATACAATATGTCTTTTGTATGTATTTTGTATCTGATTTGAATATATTTTGTACGTGGTGTGTTCTTCTTTCTCTCTAAAATTCAATCAAAACTTCTTCTCTTAATATAATTTTGATACATGTCGACAACTTTATGTAAAAAGATAGTATTTATAACTTAAACACAAATTTCTTACAACGATTCATACATTATACAACTATTTTTCTACTTTCATACAAAATTCAAATTAAAAATAATATAATTACAACATAATACAACTTAAATACAATTGTCACGACCCGAAATCCCACCTTTCAGACCGTGACTGCGTCTAACGTTGAACCCGCTAGACAAGCCAACGTATACTACACATTAACATCTTTCAAATCAATTCAACAATAGTAAAATTGATACCCTTCAAATCTCAACTGAAATAACCAACATACTCCATAGATTTAACAACGGAATTGTAATAGAAATTCAAATGCAAAGTGAAATAGTAAAATACATAACGTCGCATACCCAAAACTGGGGTGTCACAACCCACGAACTGTCTAAACTGAGTGCTAAATACATAGTCTGAAAAGAAATATACAATTGTCTTGAAACTGGGAAGAAGATAAGACAATGAAGAATCCAAAGGCAGGAGAGACACCAAGGCCCATGAACGCCAGCGGGTATACCTTGAAACTCTGTGTGGACTGAAGGTGACTTCCTCAACGCGGTCCACTGGGTCCGGATGCGGGGTCTGCACAACATTAAGAAGTGCAGTGTAGCATCAGTACAACCGACCCCATGTACTGAGTAAGTGTCGAGCCTAACCTCGGCCGAAGTAGTGATGAGGCTAGACTTGACAATAACAATAACATGTCCTATTCTACAGCATGTAACAGGGATAGTACAAGGCAAGATATAAACAGACAAGTAAGGGGTACGGGAGCAGTAAAGGGGGAAGAAGTGAAATGAAGCAGTCAAATTGACAGATAGAAGTAACCAAGGGAGGCAATCTAACACAATA
>ML260068.1:0-21757 GCA_005239495.1 Nicotiana undulata | reverse complement strand
TATTCGGGCTGCATTCACCCAGAGGCGTTCCGCAGCTGCCAAAGTCTCCCTTCCGTGTACTTAAATTTTATCTTTATTGCCTTTGTTCAATTTGTTTCCTCGGACAAGCGTTGTATAATTGTATAAGTTCTTAGAAGTTGCTCATGTACTTGTGTCACCAGGTTCTAGGGAGGTGTTGAGACTTATTTTATTGAATTAAATTGATTTCCTGTCGTATTTAATTTATGAAAATTTATTTATTTGGTCATGAAATGCAAGAAAGGCAACGATTTAAAAATTATTAAACAGGAAAGTATTTCAACTGATTAACGGGTTGGCTTGCCTGATAGTGGTGTCCCGCGCCATCACAACCTATAGGTTTTAGGTCATGACAATATGGTATCAGAGCTCTAGGTTCCCGTAGGTTTCACAAGTCATGAGAAAGTCTGGTAGAGTCTTGCAGATCGGTACAGAGACGTCTGTCCTTATCTTCGAGAGGCTACATGGCTGTTAGGAGTACTTCCCTTCTTGATTCCTCATCGTGCGATTTGATTCCTTTGGGGCTTATGCCTATGTTTCTCCCCACTCAATCTTATACGTCGCAAAGCGCTTCCTATAATCGAGGGTTTTAGGAATCAAAATGGTGTTACGGATATGGTGCGAGATGTTTGCCATGTGTAAGTTGTTGGGGCTATTATGTTGTCCGCGGAAAAATATTTTGTTGTTTTAGCTCGATTGCTGTGTTTCTGAGAACTTCGAGGCTATGCTCGGATTGTTATGATACTTATGATTGGTTATCGCGCGATGTCAATATGATGGTGGAATTCTTGCCCATATGTTGGGGTGATGAATGACTTGAAAGGGGGTCTTCTGAGAAAGTGATTCGAGGTTTCAAGTGTTTTAGTTCTGGCAAAGGAAAGGCATTTGGGCTATAAACGGTCAAGTTTTTGGATTAATAAAGTGAGGAAGCTTTGTGTTATCAAGCAGGGTGGTGTATTCACCTGTGTTGTGGTATCGTTGTTTGATCGAATATAGAACGTGTTAAGTTCGCCGGTGTTATAGTTCTTCCGTTTCATTGAGTCAGAGTGCGGTGAAGAAGTATTGAAGAAGAGGTTTCCAAAAATCGTGGTTTGTAGTGGTTCAGAATTGAATAGTTATTCTAATGAAGGCAGCTTGAGAAGGATGATCTACGAAGAGGTTGAAGTCGTGGTGACCTGCTAGTTCAAGAGCCACAGAGAATGATACTGAATTGAGGCCGCAATTGAGAAGCATGCGATAAAGGGAGAAATATGAGAAGTGTCAGGTGGCGGCTAAATCTCTAGATGCCAGGCGTTAGAGAAGGAAGTCGGGTAGTTGCTTAAATGAATGAGCTAAACTAAGTGGGAGAGTGGCAGTGTAGCCTATGAGTTCAGTGGTAAGACAACTACCTACCTTGAGGAGGAGTTGGAGTGGTTTGAGAATTTTAGTGGACAGGGATTAGGTCCCTGAGCTTAATCTGAACTATTGGTTATCGGCGGAAGGTTGGATGCAACAGGGAAGAGTGGTTAGGGACGAGGAAGGATGCTATATCGCGGCGAATTTGAAGATGTTGTAGCGCATTTAGCAGGTGTCCATGAGAAGCGAACGGACGGGTAAAGTTGGTGAATAAGAACAAGCTTAGGGTGAAGTATTGATGTTGCATACGGTGTGCGCCGCAACATTGTTGGAAAGTGTCAGTTGGTGAATTCCACAGGTAGGTTATCCCCTATGAGTAGGTTGATTGTGTGATTGGAAAAGGTTCTCAAGGGATTCTAGTGGCTATTCGGTAGGAGGCAGAATATGTGAAGGATGCTAGAGAATTTGAGTATTAATGGGATGCTAGCAGGAGAATTTTAGAAGAATTTGACAGATTGATTGAGAAAGATTTTGTTAACAGAGGAGAAAGGATCTCAGCAGTGTCTACAATGGTGCAAGAAGTAGCTACGGACTAAGTGGGGGAGTCCCGCCATCTGCGGTTGGGTTGTAAGATTATTTTCTCACGGGGTTGCGGATTGTCGGCGTATTGGAAAGTTAGTACAGCTAAGGGGCAGGGATAAAAAAATGGTGATTTTTTCGTGGGAGTTGATGAATGTGTGCAAAAGATGGACCTGTTGGACCAGGGTTAGGCTATGGATGATTAAGAATTTATGCTTAAGGCATAAGCAAGTCGTAAGGATAGTGACTCAGTCATGTGCTTCGTTGAGAGCATGTTCATGTGCTAGAAGGACCTTGGAGTTGATGGCATTCGAGGGCCCGTCAGAGTGGGTGACTCTCAGCAGAGTTCCTAGTAAATTCAAAATTTTGAGTATGCAGTGTTTAAGGGTTTCGAGCAGCAATATGATTAAGAATCGATCTTTTGCAGCGTTTGAGAAAGGGAAAATGGTTGGACTGTTCCATGTTATTTTCAGCGTTATAGCAGGATGTATGTGAATATCTTATAAAGTATATTAAGAGCATCAAATTCGTAGAATTTTGGCTATTAAGGTTCAGGAAGCGTCATTGTGGTTACATAATGGATTATGCGATGATGGATTATGCGGTGTATGGTGCTAATCCAGTAAAGGTACGCAGTTGTGTTCTGGTGCCTCGTGTGGTGGTTGATACGTTATCGTATATTAGAAACAGGCCTGGAAGAGAATTTCCGGTGTTGGAACTATGTTCGGAACTGCTGCATGGATAAATGGGGATATCTTCAGATTTTATCAAGCTTATGCGTTCAACTAGGTTGTGGCCGCACGGGCAGGTGCACGAGGTGTGAAGCAGTGATTCCAAATAACTCAAAAGCAGTTCTTGTCACGTTCGAGGACGAACGTCTGTTTAAGTAGGGGAGAGTGTAACGAACAGACCGGTCGTTTTGCGTTATCGCACCCCGTTTTCCTAAATGAGATTTATTTTGAATTTATAAGTATCACGCTATTTTAAACAAGGGATAAGTAAAATTTGTGAATGTGAGAGGGTACACAAATCAAAAAAGAAAAAAAGAGTTTCGTCGAGGTTTGACATTTTGGAATAAAATACGGCCTGAGCTAAAATAGTCGGTATTTATGGACTAGTACCATATAAAGTACCACATGGCCACGATAGTAAGGGGTATAAAGTATGTTATAAAATGAGTAGTATTTTAAAGTAAGATGAGATAATTCTTAATTATGTAATTATTGGTTAATTATTTGATTAGTGGGAGATTAATAAGTTGATTAAGGGAAAGGGGTGAAAAATAAGATAAGATTTAGTGCATCAACGTGGCTTCCATATATGGTCCATGAATGACTCATATACCATGTATAAATGTGTCATATTATAAGAGCATACAACAAAATTCACCCCTCTTTAGTCTTGTTCACCCCTCTTTAGTTTTTTAGTCTCTTAATGTGATTATAATCACTTTAACACATGCAAACTAATGTTTGCTTACCCCTTTGATATTAAAAAGATATAAGTATCAGTTGAGCACAAAAATGAAGCTCAACTTGACAATGGCCGAAATTAGTGTACTGTAAAAATCGTGTATAATTTCATACAAATTATACACGTGATTGCTACAATCAAATTTCATAAAAGGATACTTAATACTTAGCAACATGAGATTGTACAATTTTAAAGGAGTACGATGCAATTTTTCGAAAGAATATCATATGGATTTTTCTCTACTCCGATCTTGCCGTTACGGTGATTTGTTGTAATTGATGTATATTAAATGGATTGTGAAGAGAATCGGCTCAGTTTTGAGTCCTCGGGTGTAGTGTTCGGAGTTGCGGGCACGTTATTGGTCCGAGAGGTAGATTCGACACGAGGTGAGTCTCCTTTCTAACCTTGTAAGAGGGAATTGTCCCCGTAGGTATTACACATACTATATGTAATTGTTTGCGGGGGCTACGTATGTCCCAAGTGACGAGAGTCCGTATGTAGCGGCTACTATTATTATGTCCGGGTAGTTAGGTACCACATCATGCCCTGTATTCTTCTTTGATGAATTATATGTATGTTATAATATCCTGTTATGTGGTTTTGTTTCTCTGAGATTTATGGATTTGTTTTAAAATAATATTAAAGGAAATTGTTTTTGCGGAAAAATATTATGAAATGAATTGACATACGGGAAGTAATCTGAAAGAAATTATTTATGGAAAGTATTATGAAAGGAAAAGAAATGACTTATAAGTTTTGTACTCATGTAAGATATTAATGTTTCCCCAAGATTTCATGGTCTTGAATAATTGGAAAAAATTGTTATGGAAAGTAGATTTTTAATACTTTATATGCGCATGTGACCGCTTCGCAAATTACTATCCGCGAGCGGAGTGTGATTTTCCCCCACTCTCATGGGAGCGGGCCGTACGCCACAGCGGATTGATAAGTGCACTTTTGGGACCGGCCGATCGATCCTCGGCAGTGCACATAGATGATTAATTAAGAAATGCACTTATGGGACGGGCCGGTCGATCCCCGGCAGTGCATGGACGAAGTTGGACTATGATATGATATGATTACATTGAAAGACGCACTTATGGTACGGGCCGTTCAATCCTCGGCAATGCGCGAACATGACTATTGTAAGCATGCACTTTTGGGACGGGCCGATCGAACCTCGGCAGTGCATAGCTATTTTCCGCATGACTCCGGCCGGTTTTCTTACTCCTATGTGCGCATGACTATTTGGTACTGTTTTCCTGATTTATGATTTGAAAGATGTTTTGGGGGAAAGAGAAAGTGGAAGTTGTCATTGCTTTCAGTATTTATTTGGAAACTCTGTGTTTTCTTCATAATTGTTGTAAATTGTTTACATGTCTACTGCTTTCCTTATATTATGTCTTATACTATTACTGGTGGACCTTAGTGAGTGTCAAGTTGACCTCTCGTCACTACTTCTTCGAGTTTAGACGGGATACTCACTGGGTACATATATGTTTATGTACTCATGCTACACTTCCTGTGCATTTTTGTTGCACAGGTACCCTTATAGTTCAGTGACTGATTTGGAGACTTATTCGGGCTGCATTCACCCAGAGGCGTTCCGCAGCTTCCAAAGTCTCCCTTCCGTGTACTTACATTTTATCTTTATTTCCTTTGTCCAATTTGTTTCCTCGGACAAGTGTTGTATAATTGTATAAGTTCTTAGAAGTTGCTCATGTACTTGTGTCACCGGGTTCTGGGGAGGTGTTGAGACTTGTTTTATTGAATTAAATTGATTTCCTATCATATTTAATTTATGAAAATTTATTTATTTGGTCATGAAATGCAATAAAGGCAACGATTTCGAAATTATTAAACAGGAAAGTATTTCAACTGATTAAGGGGTTGGCTTGCCTGACAGTGGTGTCCGGCGCCATCACAACCTATAGGTTTTGGGTCGTGACAGATAGCTCATAAGCAACCTCCCCGACTCGCTGCAATACCTCGAAAGGACCTATAAACCTTGGGCTCAGATTCCCCTTCTTCTCGAACCTCATAATACCCTCCATTGGCTAGACCTTCAATAGAACCTTGTCTCCCTCCATAAATGATACATCACACGCCCTCTGGTCCGTGTAACTCTTATGTCTTGACTGTGCTTTGCGGAGCCTCTCCTGAATCAACTTGACCTTCTCTAAAGCATCCGTCCCCAGGTCAGTTCCATATAACTTAGCCTCGCCCGGCTAAAACCACCGATAGGAGAACGACATCGCCGACCATACAAAGCCTCGAATGGAGCCATCTCGATGTTGGACTGATAACTATTATTGTAAGCAAACTCGGCCAGAGGCAAGAACTGGCCCCATTGACCTCCGAAATCAATCACACATGCCCTAAGCATGTCCACCAATATCTGAACTGTATGCTCCGACTGCCCATCAGTCTACGGGTGAAATGCTGTGCTGAGATCTATCTGGGTGCCCATCTCACTATGCAATGCTCTCCAGAAGTGCGAGGTGAAGTGAGGACTTCGATCTGATATAATGGAGACCGTCACACCTTGCAACCGGACTATCTCCCGAATGTAGATCTGGGCTAGCCTCTCAGAAGTATAAGTAGTATCCACAGGAATGAAATGCGCCGATTTGGTCAATCTATCCACAATGACCCAAATCGCGTCAACCTTCCGCAAAGTCCGAGGTAACCCAACTACGAAGTCCATAGTGATGAGCTCCCACTTCCTTTCGGAAATGGGCATCTGCTCAAACAGGCCTCCTGGCCTCTAATGCTCATACTTGACCTGCTGGAAATTAAGGCACCTAGCCACATACCCCACAATGTCCTTCTTAATCCGCCTCCTCCAGAAATACTGCCTCAAATCATGATACATCTTCATAGCACCAGGATGGACAAATACCGTGAACTGTGTGCCTCCTCTAGAATCCTCTTCCTCAGGCCATCAACATTAGGAACACATAAGCGGCCCTGAAGTCTCAGAACTCCATCCTCTCCAATAGTAACCTCCTTAGCACCACCCTAAATCACCGTCTCCTGAAGCTCTTCCAAACACGGATCATCAAACTGCCGAGCCTAAATCTCCCCCAACAACGAAGACTGAGCAACATATGTGCAAGAACTCGGCGAGGCTCTGAAAGATCTAATCGCACCAAGGGATTAGCCAAGGACTAAATGTACAAGGCTAGAGGTCTCTCCTCTGCTGCAATATAGGCCAAGCTACCCATTCTCTATGCCTTTCTGCTCAAGGCATCTGCTACCACATTCGCCTTGCCCGGATGATAAATAATGGTAATATCATAGTCCTTTAGCAACTCAAGCCACATGCGCTGCCTCAAATTATGATCCCTCTGCTTGAACAAATGTTGTAAGCTGCGGTGGTCCGTGTAAACCTCACAGGACACCCCATACAAGTAGTGCCTCCAAATCTTAAGAGCATGAATAACCGCCGCCAACTCCAAGTCGTGCACAGGATAATTCTTCTCATGAACCTTCAGCTGGCGCGAAGCATAAGCAATAACTCTCTCGTCCTGCATCAACACACATCCTAAACCAACGCGTGAAGCGTCCAATACATAGTATACATCCTAGAACCAGAAGGCAATGTCAGAACTGGTGCTGAAGTCAATGCTATCTTGAGCTTCTGAAAGGTTGCCTAACACTCGTCGGAACCACAGGAAAGGGGCATTCTTCTGAATCAATCTAGTCAATGGAGCTGCAGTAGAAGAGAACCCCTCCGCGAATCGGTGATAATAACCTGCTAAGCCCAAAAAGCTCCGGATCTCTGTAGCCGAAGTAGGACGTGGCCAACTTTGAACTGCCTCAATCTTCTTAGGATCAACGTTGATACCCTCTCAGATACCACATGCCCCAAGAATGCCACGGAATCCAACCAGAACTCACACTTGGAGAACTTAGCATATAGCTTCTGTTCTCGCAAGGTCTGGAGCACAACTCTCAATTGTTGCTCGTGCTCACCCAGGATACATGAATAAATCAAGATGCCATCAATGAAGACAATGACGAAGGAATCGATACACGTCCTGAACACCCTGTTCATCAAGTCCATAAATGTTGCAGGGGCATTAGTCAAGCAGACGGATATCACCAGGAACTCATAGTGGCCATATCTCGTACGAAAAGTAGTCTTCGGAACATCTGAGGCCCGAATCTTCAGCCGATGATAAGCTGATCTCAGATAAATCTTAGAAAACACCCGAGTACCGTGCAACTGGTCAAACAAATCATCGATGCACAGAAAAAGATACTTGTTGTTGATGGTGACCTTGTTCAACTGGCGGTAGTCAATACACATCTGCATAGACCCATCCTTCTTCTGCACAAATAGGACTAGAGCACCCCACGGTGATACACTCGGTCTGATAAACCCCTTAGCCAACAACTCCTCATGCTTCTCTTTCAACTCCTTCAACTATTTCGTAGCCATACGGTATGGGGGAATTGAAATAGGCTGAGTGCCTAGAGCTACATCGACACAGAAATAAATATCTCGATCCGGAGGGATGCCTAGAAGGTCTGAAGGAAATACATCAGCAAACTCTCGATCAACTGGCACTGAATCAATCGTCGGAGACTCAGCGGTGGTGTCCCGCACATAAGCAAGATACGCCAGACAACCCTTCTAGACAATGTGTCCAGCCTTCAGGAATGAAATAACCCAGCTGGCTGCGCTAACTGAAGAATCTCTCCACTCCAGCCTAGGTGACTCGGGCATGGCCAAAGTAACTGTCTTGGCATGGAAATCAAGAATGGCATGACAAGGAGATAGCCAATCCATGCCTAGAATAACCTCAAAATCAACCATATCGAACAATAAGAGGCCCGCTCGAGTCTCGAACCCACAGAAAGTGATCACACAAGATTGATAGATCCGGTCTACCACCATAGAATCGCCCACAGGAGTGGACACATACATAGGAGAACCCAACGAATCACGAGGAGCATACAGAAAATGAGCAAATAATGCTGACACATGTGAATAGGTGGATCCTGGACCAAATAATATTGAAGCCTCTCTACCACACATTGAGATAATATATGTGATCACGGCGTTTGAGGTCACTACATCTGATCTGACCAGAATGGCATAGAATTTAGCTGGAGCACCGGAAGACTGAGCTCCACCAGGGTGAACAAGAGTTGACTGACCTCCCTTGACTGGCCTCTGCCTCTAGGACGACCCCTGCCGACTTGTCCTCACCTCTAGGTGGCCGGACTGCTGGTGCTGAACCCATAGGCTGATAACCCTGCTGCGCTGCCTTGCCCTAAAACCTGTGACAATGCCTCCTCATATGACATGGCTCCCCATACTCATAACAACCCCCAGGTTCCATAGCCTACTACTCCGAAAAAGAACCTTGAATACCCGGAGAGCGATGTGAGCCCTATGGCATAGCACTGAAGTAGGGACTGGAGGATCTCTGATGGCTGGAATACCCGCCGGGTGAACTCTGAATAGTTGGAGGCAGTAGGAGCGCTCTGGAATGGCGCTGAACTGAGTCCTCGCTGGAACAACTCGGGAAGGTGGTGGGGTGCTGAATATGAAGGCCTGCTGGACTGACCACTACCAAACTGACCTCTGCCCCTAACTGAGGCACCTCTGAAATCTCCGTAGAATCTAGCCCACTTGTCCTGCTGCCCCTACTCCTTGCTCCTTGACCAATATCCCTCGATCCAGCGAGCAATATCTACCACGAGCTGATAAGGAGTACCCATCTCCACCTCTCGGGACATGGTGGCCCTAATACCTAGATGCAACCCAGCCACAAACCTCCGCACTCTCTCGGCATCACTAGGTAGTTATGAGTTCTTGGCGAGACAACTCTGAAAATCTAGCCTCATAATCTGTCACTGACATCTGTCCCTACTCTAGCTGCTCAAACTGATACCGCAGCTCTTCCCTCTCGGAGGGTGGGATATATCTGTCTAGAAATAGCTATGTGAACTGACCCTAAGTGATAGGGGGAGAATCTGCCGGCCTGCTGTGGATATAAGACTGCCACTATCTGCGAGCTCTGCCCTCTATCTGAAAGGTAGTGAAATCCACTCCATGGGACTCTAATATCCTTATGGTGTGCAGTCTGTCCCTGCACCAGTCATTAAAGTCCTGGGCATCCTCTCCTAGCTCACCCCCGAACACTAGAGGGTGTAATCTGGTCCATCTATCCAACAACTTCTGCGGATCGCCATCCACATCTGGTCTGAGCTCAGGTGCTGCTGTTACCGACTGGACCCCACCTGCGGTCAGTGTACCCGGGGTATGATGTAATGCTATTGTATGACCTGCAACATGGGCAGTAGAAGTCTAGACTCCCCCTCCCGCTGGATCTGCTGGAAATAAACTAGCCTGGGACATAGTGTCCATAAATCTCATAATACGGCCAATGAACTCTTGGAAGCATGGAGCCGTCATGAAGTCCACTGGAGCAGGATCTGTTGGAGGCACCTCGTCCTGCTCCTCTATGATAGGATCCTCTGGTGGTGGCGCAACTGGAATAGCTCTGGGACACCCTCGTCCCCTATCTCAGGTCGGTGCTTTTCCCTGGCCTTCGCCACGGCCTCGGATGGCGGGGGTAGCGGCATCTCCTGGGTCTGGAACATCGGATGCGCGCGTCCTCACCATCTGTGAGAGAATAGAAGAATGAGTTTTAATACACCATCGACTGCACGATATAATATGAATAAAGAGAGGTTTCCTAACACCCTATAGCCTCCTGAAGATAAGTGCAGACATCTCCTTACCGATCCGCAAGACTCTACCGGGCCTGCCCGTGACTCGTGAGACCTACGTGAACCTAGAGCTCTGATACCATGTTGTCACAACCCAAAATCCTAACTTAGGTCGTGATGGCGCCCAACAGCGGGGTCAGGAAAGCCAATACTCCATTTACTAAGGGTTCTTTCTTATTTGACTAAACATTTCAACACATACCAAGTTTTAAAGTTTGAAACAAAATATTGAAAAGGATAATTAACAAGTTTTAATCAAAAGCGGTCATAAGGAGGCATGAGCCAATATATATACAGACCCGTAATCTATAATAACTATTACGTGTGTGCCAGGAACTAGTGTCACAAGTCCTACGGGCATACTAACAAAATATACAAAAGATATAATATACAATTCCACTGTCTGAAATTAATAGACGGGAGATAACAAAAGAAGACTCCATAGTGCTGCCGAGGAAAAACGCCAGGAGAAGAAACTCACCGTGAAGTCAGGTCCAATTATAATCAAAATCGAGCTCCGGTCTGATAACCAGATGCACCCGCCTCAGGACCTGTACAATCAAGTACAGAACCGTAGCATGAGTACATAAATAAATTTGTACCCAAGGAGTATCTCGTCTAATCTCGAAGAAGTAGTGACGAGAGGTCGACTGGACACTCACTAAGGTCCAACAATATAATTTAATAGAATATGGTGAAAATGGTAGGCATGTAAAGGTAGTAAAGCAGCAAATATATATAAGGCATTGAAATCCAAGTAAGTACTGGAAGTAAATAAACAATTACTACTTTATTTTCCCCCAAATATCTGTCAAATCAATATCCACGAAATCCGTAACAATTTATCATGCGCACACGGGATAAAGACAACCGGCCTGAGCCATAAAAATAATCGTATATACGCACTGCCGAGGGTCGAACGGCCCAAACCATAAGTGCATCTTTCAAAATAATCATATATGTGCACTGCCGAGGGTCGAACGGCCCGAACTATAAGTGCATCCTTAAATCCTCCATGGCGTACGGACCTCTCCCATGAGAGTGGGGGGAATCACACTCCGCTCGCGGAATGTAAATTGCAAAGCGGTCACATGCACACACAATATTCCTTTTATATTACTTTCCATAAACAATTCCTTTCATATTATTTTCCATAAACAATTCCTTTCATATTATTAAATTCCATAAATCTCATGGAAACAAAACTACATATAACATGATTTCATAACATATAATTCATTACGAGAAAAACACAAGGCACGATATGGGGCCTAACTACCCGAATATAACAATAATAGCCGCTATGTACGGACTCTCGTCACTTGGTACGTACATAGCCCCCACAAACATTAACACATAGCATCTAGATCACCTATGGGGACAATTCCTTCTTACAAGGTTAGAAAGGAGACTCACCTCGTTTCGAACCTAATCCCCGGGTCAAGAATGTGCCCGAAACTCCGAATTCGTCTCTCAAGGACTCGAAACTAATAAAATGTTACGTAAATATATCAAATTATACTCGAAGCATGGAATTCTCCTACTTTTTTAGTCAATTCATCATTCTTGAAGAAATCCCAAAATTCACCCACGGGCCCGCACGCTCGGATTCCGAAAATTCTCAAAGGAAACACTCACCCATAACCTAAGGATCGTTAATATATGATTTTTGCATGATTTCATGGGTAATTCCCCAAATCTTCACAACCCCTAGGTTACTACTCTAACCTTGATTTTTCGCTAATTTAGAAGGTTAATTTAACTAACAATTCATGAATTAAACTAACTTTAGTGTAGAATTTACTTACCTTACATTGGTTGGGTCATGGAGTCTTTTTCCCAAGCTCTCAAAGTCTTTAATGGTGGAAAGAATGAGGAAATAATGAAGAATCCCATATTTTAAATAACATACAACCTACAGTGGTTTCGCAACTGCGGCTCAAGGACCGCACCTGCGGAAATGGGACAAAAGGCCTGGGCTCGCACCTGCGGATTGGAGTCCGCACCAGCGGCTCTGCACATGCGGGAAATGGCCCGCACCTGCGAAAAATGGGCAGCCCACCTGGGGGTCACACCTGCGAGGCTGGGACCGCAGGAGCGGTCCCGCACTACGGCTGGGCAACCCCACCTGCGGTCACACCAGATCAGGTGCACCAGCAACAGTTTCAGCTAGTTTTTGGCCTCGTTTGCTACCCGAGAGGCACCTGGGCCCACCCGAGCCCCCGTCCAAATATACCAATAATTCCCAAATTATAATACGGACTCGCTCGAGCCTTCGGAACACTAAAATAAATGCTAAAAATCAAAATCACACCTCAAAACCCCTAAAGATCAAACTTAAGAACCTTAAGTTCTTGAATTCGATATCACTGCGCCGAACCGACCTATACTACTCGGAATGACAACAAATTTTGAGGCAATTTATAAATGACATAACAGAACTATTCCCGATCTCGGAATTGCGTTTGGACTTCGATAACGCAAAAACACGTTCCAAACCAAATTTCAAACTTAAGGAAATTCCTATTTCACTATTAGGCGTCGAAACGCCCCCGGGTCATCCAAAACACGTTCCGAACATACGCCCAAGCCCGAAATCATTATATGAAGCTACCGGAACTGTCGAAACTCGGGTTATTTACTCAAAATGTGGATCGGAGTCAAATTTGGGCAAAAAGGGCCAACCATAAGGAACCAAGTGTTCCTATATCACATTAAACACTTCTGAATCCCGAACCACCCGTCCCGGCAAGTCATAAATAATAAGCCGCTACGGGAAGTCTCATTTAGGGGAACGGGTCCGATAACGCAAAACGATCGGGTGGGTCGTTACAATTGTTTTTCTTTTAGATGTCATAAATAAAGAAAATAGTAAATTTAATCAAAACGTTGGCTTGTGTAGCAGGTTCAACGTTAGACGTCATCACAGCCTGAAGGTGGGATTTCGGGTCGTGACAAATGTACCCTTGGTCGTCCAAGGGTCTTTCATTTATTATACTACTAGTTTTAGTATACGTGCCTTGCACGTGTTGCCTAGCGGTTATTGTAAAATTTATATTTAAAACTAATAAAATTAAATACCATAAATTTAAAATTACTCTGAATTCTTTCTTAAATATAAAAGTGAATAATTATAATATTATCATAATTACTATAGTAGGGTGGGTCGAACTCAACGTTTTATTTAACCTCTAACATAGAAAGTCAGGTTACCAATACAATTGAAAATATAGCAAAAAAATCCTTATAATTGAAAATCTTACCAATACAATAGTGCTAAAATATATCATTAACGTTGTTAATTTAGATAAAAGTTCATTAGAGAAAAGAAGAAGAAACATAGATTACACGTTGAAGAAGTAAATCGAGATTGAAGATAGAGTAATAGTTTAAGAATTGATAATTACAAAAATCTCACACTCAAATCTACAAAAGACTTAGAAAAAATAATTATTCCTTGAGGGAAACCGAATATGACATACTATTGGCTTATTCATGCAAGAAAATAGTTATTTGTTCTTTCCATTAAAATTAATTGGACTAAATCATAGCATAGAAAAGCACGATAAAATTGTTAAGTAGATTGTTTTTATCTAATTGAATATTGTCACGACCCGAATTAACTCTCCGAGCAGGCTCGTGAAGGCACCTAGTCCCTATGACTAGGTAAGCCTAAAATAAGCGGAAAAATAAGACAAGACAGTAATAAAACAGTAAAGATTTAGCAATAACTATAAAACTTTAGCCGCTCGGCATTTACAGCTCTCAATTACCCCGAAACCCGGAATATCACCAAGTCACAAGCTTTACAACTATAGCTTTATACAACGGAAATAAGAAAATGTATCTCTGTTTATGAACTATATCTATACTTGAGAAGGAAGGGGACTCAGAAGATTCTACGAACGCGGCAGAATTACCTCACGGTCTCCTAGCAGCAGTTGCCGCCGTGTACTGGTACCTGGATCTGCACATGGGTAAAACATGCACATAAAAGGCGTGAGTACTCTACATTCGGTACTCAGTAAGTGCCAAGTCTAACCCCAGTAAAGTAGTGACGAGGTCAGGTTGAGGCTCTACTGAGTTTGAAAATAAAATAAGACAGTTATGGGATTTAACAGTGAAAAATAAATAGAAATGATAAGCAGGAATTAAAGGAAAAACTGGAAGGGATGATTAAAGATAAACCCTCGGCTCAGCACAACATATAACGCAGCAAAAATCATGCAATGCAGTACAGGAGAAAGCTCCCAGATCTCGGTCCGTAGTCCCAATTTAAATATGCAATGCAGTAAAGGGGGAAATCTCTCGGATCTCAGTCCGTAGTCCCAATTTAAATATGCTATGCAGTACAGGAGGAAACCTCCCGGATCTCAGTCTGTATTCCTAATTTAAATATGCAATGCAGTACAGGGGAAAGCTCCCGGATCTCAGTCCGTAGTCCCAATTTAAATATGCAATGCAAAATGTATGTCGGACACAGCGTAATTTAACAGTTCATGATAAATAATAGACAGAATAAGGTACAACTACCTAAGCAGGTCAATTAATAGCAAATAAGTGGAAATCAGGTAAGGCAAGTAGACATGCTTAAATCTTAAGTTAACCACTCAGTTTAAACAATAAACAGTAATGTAGGAATGAAAATGAGATATGCCATGAAAAGAAAAGTGGAATTATAGTAAAAATGACACGTGCACGCACTCGTCACCTTACGTACACAGTGTCCTCATAGTGAAAATCAGTTAAAAATGCCTAAGGGAAAGTCCTAACACAGAGTTAGGCAAGCCACTTACCTTGAATGCGCAAATCAACTGAGAACCCCGCTCTTTCCATGGGTATCCGACTCCGGGTGGCCCAAATCTAATAAATGCGATTGCATAATGTAAATAACACTTTAAGGAAACAAATTACCTAATTAATTCGAAGCTAATACGCGAAATTAAGAAATTCGCCCAAAGAGTTCCCTGGGTCCACGTCTCGGAATCGGGTATAAATTACATTTTTCAAACCCACATTTACTCACGAGTCTAACCATATAAGAATCTCTCAAATCGGAGGTCAAACACCCAATCAAAACTCAACAATTTTGTCTATGAAGTTCTTCCCATTTTCCCCATTTTCTACCCACAAATTTCGAAATTTAAGGTTGAATTTAAGATTGAAATCATGGAATTTGATCTATATAAGTTAGAAATCACTTACCCAAATCACCCAGATGCAAATACATTCAAAAATCGCCTCTCCAGAGCTCTCAAAATCGAAATGGTGAAAAATAACTTAAACACTTGGATTTGGGTTTTTAAAAAGACTGCCTAGATGTTTCCTTATGCGATCGCGGACAATGAGTCGCGACCGCGGAGAGTAATCTCCCACGCGCCAGTTTTACCTTATGCGATCGCGGATAAAGGCTTGCGATCGCGTACCTTCACGCTTCAGAGCTTTGCAATCGTGGGTGGGGCCTCGTGACCGCACAGAGCAAATTGTTGGAATTCTCCCCAGGCCACTGATACACTATGCGACCGAATTCCAGAGCATGTGATCGCGGAGTTCAAGTTTCCACCACTCTGTGATCGTGGACCTTTTATTGAAATCGTAGAGAACAAATGGATGGACCTCCCTTTTTACCTTACGCGATCGCGGGTAGACCCTTGCGATCGCAGAGAACAAAGCACAACTGTAGAAAAACCAGAAAACCAGCTAAGGCTTTTTGGCCAAAAGTGTCCGTTTGAACACCCGAAACACACCCGGGGCCCCCGGGACCTCAACCAAAACCATCAACCGACCCTAATACCTCATTCGAACTTGGTCGAGCCTTAAGAACACATCCCATAATATCAAAATCATCAAATATGCATAGATTCAAGCCTAAGAACTTATGAAATTTCTAGAATTCACATCTGATGCTGAAACACGTCTAAACTTATCCGAATGACCTCAAATTTTGCACACAGGTAAAAAATGACATTGCGGTCCTGTTGTCACTTTCAGAATTCCATTCCGAGTCCAATATCAAAATTTCACCTATCTGCCGAAATCGCCAAAATTCTAACTTTCGCCAATTCAAGCCTAAATCTACAACCAACCTCGAAAATACAATCCGAATACGCTCCTAACCCCGAAACCTCTAAACGGAGCTAACGGAGTCGACAGAATTCCATTCCGGATCCATTTTCATACAACTCTAGCTACGGCCCGATTTCTAAAGCTAAAATTTCACATTAAAGGACTATGTGTCCAAAATCACTCCTAATTTCACCACTCAACTCTCTCACAAGTTCCAATAACATAAATAGACATGGGAGAAGCAGTTATTAGGGGATCAGAGCGCTAACTCTCAAAACGTCCGACCGGGTTATTACATTCTCCCCCTCTTAAGAATATTGTTCATCCTCGAACGAGTATAGAAACATACCTGAAGCTGTGAAAAGATGAGAGTACTGACTCTGCATGTCCTACTCGGTCTCCCAAGTCGCCTCCTCGACCGGTTGACCCCTCCACTGAACCTTGACTGAGGCAATATTCTTCGACCTGAGCTTTCTGACCTGCCTGTACAATATAGCTATAGGCTCCTTAACATATGATAGATCCTTCTCCAATTGGACTGACCTGAAATCCAAAACATGAGTCGGATCACCGTGATACTCCCGGAGCATGGAAACGTGGAATACCGGATGAACACCTGCTAGGTTTGGAGGCAAGGCCAACTCATAAGAAACCTCCCCAACCCGCTGCAACACCTCAAAATTCCAATGAACCTCGAACTCAGCTTACCTTTCTTCCCGAACCTCGCCTTTTATAGGCAATACCCGAAGTAAAACCCGATCTCCAACCGTAAATTCCAGGTCACGAACTCTCCGGTTCGCATAACTTTTCTGCCTGAACTGAGCTGTGTGAAGTCTCTCCTGAATCACTTTTACCTTGTCCAGAGCATCCTGAACCAAGTCTGTACCCAACAATCGGGCCTCGCCGGCTCAAACCATCCTACTGGAGACCTGCACCACCTACCATACAAAGCCTCATACTGCGCTATCTGAATGTTGTGCTGGTAGCTGTTATTATAAGCAAACTCTGCAAGAGGCAAGTACTGATCCCATAACCATCCACAATCTATCACACAGGCATGGAGCATATCATCGAGAATTTGAATCGTGCACTCGGACTGCCTGTCCGTCTGGGGGTGAAATGTTGTGTTGAGACCTATCTAAGTACCCAACTCACTATGCAAGGCTCTCCCGAAGTGCGAGGTGAACTGAGGACCTCGATCTGATATAATAGACATCGGCACACCGTGCAACCAGACTATCTCCTGAATGTAGATCACGGCCAACCTCTCAGGAGAGTATGTAGTCAATACTGGAATGAAATGGTCTGACTTGGTCAGCCGGTCCACAATCACCCATATAGCATCATGCTTTCTCAAAGTACGAGGAAGTCCAACCACAAAGTCTATGGTGATCCGCTCCCACTTCCACTCTGGAAGCTTAATCTACTGAAGTAATCCTCCTGGTCTCTGATGCTCACATTTGACTTGCTGACAGTTGAGACACATGGCTACAAACTCCACTATATCCTTCTTCATCCTTCGCCACCAATAGTACTGTCTTAGATCCTGGTACATCTTTGCGGTACCTGGATTGATGGAATACTGCGAGCTATGGGCCACCCCAAGAATCAACTCCCGAAGCCCATCTACATTGGGCACACAAATACGGCCCTGAATCCTCATCACACCATCATCACCTATGGTCACATCCCTGGCATCACCCTGCCGAACTCTATCCTGAAGAGCCCGAAGGTTGGGATCATCATACTGGCACTCCCGAATGCGGTCATAAAGAGAAGATCGAGCAACAACACAAGCAAATACTTGGCAAGCCTCAGAAAGATCTAGTCTCATGAACTGACTGGCTAAAGACTGAACATCCAAGGCTAAGGGCCTCTCAGCTGCACGAAGATATGCCAACTTCCCAAACTCTCCGCCCGGTGACTCAAGGCGTCGGCCACCACATTGGCCTTCCCCGGGTGGTATAATATAGTGATGTCATAATCCTTGAGTAACTCCAACCACCTACGCTGGCGCAAATGGAGATCCTTTTGCCTGAAAATTTGTTGCAGATTCCGATGTTCCGTGAAAATCTCACAAGGAACACCGTACAAATAATGACGCCATATCTTCAGGGCGTGAACAACCGCTGCCAACTCGAGATCATGCACAGGGTAGTTTTTCTCATGCACCTTCAACTTTCTGGATGCGTAGGCAATCACCCTACCGTCCTACATCAACAAAACTGCCAGGCCAATCCTCGAAGAATCATAATAGACTGTACAGGTGTAACGACCCGGTCCGTTGTTTCGTAGAATATGAATCATATTCCCTATTTATGTCTTGTTGTAGCCTTGTTAGACTTTTCATGAAGTGTTGGGGTTGGTTGGTTCGGGTTCGGAGTGGTTATAGAAGGAATTGAGACACTTAGTATCTAAAAGTAGCCTTAGAGTTGACTTATTGGTAAATGACCTCGGAATACAGATTTTAAGGCTCGGATAGCTTCGTTAGGTGATTTGGGACTTAGAAGTGTGTTCGAAATATTTTTTTGATGTCCGGTGTAGAATTAGGCTTGAATTGGCGAGACTTAGTTTTTGGTGATTTCCGGTCGGTAGTAGAAAAATAGTCTATCAGGGTCGTAATAGAATTCCGACAGTTGAAACAGGTTTGTTATGTCATTTTGGATAAGTCTGCAAATTTTCAGATTAATCGGAGTTGGTTTGGGTAGTTTCAGCATCGTTGGTTGAATTTTGGAATTTCAATGTTCATAGGGTTGTATTCGATGAGTTTTTGGAGTTTTGATGTTGTTTTTGGTGTTGCAAAGGCTCGATAAAGTTCTAATGATCATATATGATATGTTGGCATGTTTGGTTGGGGTCCCGAGGGGCTCGGGATTGATTTCGGAGGTCGAACGGAGAGCTTGGACTTGTCAAGATGCAGCTGTAGATGTTGCTTCTGATGTTTCCGCACCCGCGGAAGATTGGTCGCAGGTGCGATCTCCCAGGGGCGAATAGGGAGATTTGGCTGGGCTGGAGAGTTTCCGCAGGTGCAAGGGGATGGTCGCACCTGCGAGGTCGCTGGTGTGGAGGTCGAGTCGCAAGTGCGGAAGTTGGGGGAGACCAGTAGAGGTCGTAGGTGCGGAAGGATTGTCGTACCTGCGGAGCCGCAGGTGCGATGAATATGTCGCAGGTGCGAGATCCCTGGACAGAAACTATATAAACCAGCCTTCGCGAATTTTAACCCTTTTTCTCAATATTTCATCCGAGTTTGAGGCTTTTGAAGGGTTTTTGAAGAGGGAATTCGATAGTTCTTCGTGGAGGTAAGAATTTTGGACTCTAAACTTGTTAATACATGATTAAAGGTCAGATTATTGGTGGAAATTTGGGAAAACAAATCAGTGGAAAAAGGGGTAGTTAGGGCTTGTGATTAAGAGGGCTTAAATTGGGAATTTGAGGGGCCATTTGAGCTCCGATTTCTGTGTTCTTGGTATGTATGGACTCGTGGGAGGACGAGGTTTCATCTGGTATAAATTTTATCGAGTTTCGAGATGTGGGCCCGGGGCCGGGTTTTGACCAATTTCGAGATTTTGAGTATTCTTGATAAAATTCTGATTGGAATTCATTCTTTAGCACATTGTAATGATATACATTTGATTGTTGGTAGATTTGGAGCGCTCGGAGGCCGAATTTTGAGGCAAGAGCACTGCAGAGTAGTCTTTTAGCCGGTTTTGAGGTAAGTAACGTCTTCAACCTTGGAACTGAGGGTTCGAAACCCCAAGTTATCTGGTAATTGTTGTTGACTAAGGTGACACACTAGTCAAGTGACGGGCATATGGGCGTACACCGAATATTTGTGGCCTGGCTCACCCCATGGCACTGTCGGATGGTTGTTTCGCACTTATACTTGTATTGTGCAGGTTGTAAATTCCTTGAACCTAGTAGAAATCATGTTAAGTATAATTGCTAAGGCTTTACACCAATATGTTGAGACCGGAATGGTCAGTTATTACTGTCTCTAGTTGTGATTACTACTTGCATATGTTCAGTCCTATCATGGTACATGTTTTCATGCTTCGGTCTTGGTAATTGTTTGTTATCTCTATTTTATCACTGTTTGGGCTGATTTCAATATATTGAGATAACTATGAGTGAGACTGGAAAGTGTTGACTGAAAAAGGCCTAGGGCCGGATTGTGAGACAGTTATGAGATCGGACTGCACACCGCAACGATTCTTGAATCATGCCTTCGTTGGCTTTACATAGCGCTTGGGCTTATAGGAGCCCCTCGGAGTCTTTACACCCCCAGTGAGCGCATAGATATTGAGGGATGGATCTTCCCTGGGCATGGATTTTGTTCGAAGTTATTGATTTTATTTAGGGATGGATCTTCCCTGGACATGGATCTTGTCCAAGTGTTATATTTCAGAGATTGATCTTCTCCGTGGGGCTGGACTTACCTTTGTCCTCGGTAGTGAGTGACCATGTCACTGTGTTTATGTATACTCCGGGATGGACCTTCCCTGGGCCTGATGGCCAATTGTAGTACCGAGTGGATGTCCTTTTGAGAACTTGCATATTGTATACATGGCATTTCTGATTTATTTGAACGTATGCAAAGTTACATCCATAAATTGGTGCATCATGCTTAGTTTTTGATATTCTCTCTGTTATTTTCAAGATAATTACTGTTGCACTTATTTTTCGGAGGTTTAGTTCGTCACTACCTCTTAGACCGTAGGTTGTTTCCGTTACTTACTGAGTTGGTATACTCACGTTATACCCTGCACCTTGTGTGCAGATCCAGGTACATCGAGGTTCGATTCGGGTCCGTGCTAGCAGCTTTCCCATTGGAGTTGACGAGGTAGCAGCTGGCGATCGTTATCTCGTCCTTCTTTTCCCTTTTTTCACATGTAGTAGTACTTTCAGACTATGCTATTCATTTTCGATTTGGTTGTATTGACATTAGTAGCTCATGATTGTGTGACACCGGATCCGGACCATAGTATTTGGATTCTATTTTCTTTTCTTAAATTGCTTTCAAATTTGGAATTTCTCTTATTAATGACTTTGGATTGATAAAGGAGCATTTTCTTCAGTATTGAACTTAGAATTTGTTGTAGTTAAGTGGCTGGCCTGGTTCCACGACAGGCGCCATCACAACCCTGAAATTGGGTCATGACAATAGGACCCTGATCTGGTGGGTCATACTAACACTGGAGATGTAGTCAGGGTGTCACGACCCGTTTCCGGGTTGTGATGGCGCCTGTCGTGGAACCAGGCTANCCTAGGATCTGGAGTCACGCAGTCATGAGCTACTAACATCAATACAACTGAGAATAATAAAACTGAAGTTTTAAGTTTCAAAGTTCCAATACAGAAGGGAGAATAGGGAAAAGAGGGACGGGACATCGAACGCCAGCTGCTACCTCGTCGACTCTGAGAGAAAGGCTGCTATCACCGCTCCGCATCCAATCTCGGTGCACCTGGATCTGCACAACCTCCGTAAATCACAGTTCAAATAATGAATATTTCAGGAATAACCGAGTATATCAGTGAC
>ML260067.1:68301-90406 GCA_005239495.1 Nicotiana undulata | reverse complement strand
TAGGCTATATGGTACTGACATGGTCAGGGATGCTTTAGAGAAAGTGAAGATTATTCAGGAGAGACTTCGCACAGCTCAGTCGAGGCAGAAGAGCTTCACTGATCAGCGGGCTCGAGATGTAGCATTTATGGAGGGGGATCAGGTTATGCTAAGAGTTTCGCCGATGAAGGGCGTCATGAGATTCTGGAAGAAGGGCAAGTTGAGCCCTAGGTATATAGGCCCATTTGAGGTGTTAGAGCGAGTTGGTGATGTTGCTTATAGACTTGCTTTGCCTCCAGCGCTATCAGGAGTTCATCCAGTTTTTCATGTTTCGATGCTTCGGAGGTATCTCGCAGACTTCTCCCATGTGATCGATTATAGTAATATTTAGCTAGACGAGCAATTGGGCTATGAGGAGGAGCCTGTGGCTATTGTTGATAGGCAGGACCTCCAGTTTTGGTCCAAGACGGTTTCAGCGGTTAAGGTCCAGGGGAGGGGCCAACCAGTTGATGAGGCGACTTGGGAGTCCGAGCAGGATATGCGGGACATATATCCACAGCTATTCAGCACATCAGGTACGATTCTAGACCCGTTCGAGGTCGAACGTTTGTTTAAGAAGGGGATAATGTAACGAACTAGCCGGTCGTTTTGTGTGTTGTGACTCTGTTACCGTAAATGACTCTTTCAATAGCGGCTACTCGTGCCTTATGATTTGTGGGGGCAGGTAGTTTGAGATTTAGAAGTGATTTGCCAGTTCAGGAACACTTGGTTCCTGAAGGCTAGCCTATTTGGCTAATTTTGGTTCCGAGCATCATTTTGAGCAAACGACCTCGGAATCAAGTGCTGACAGCTCCAGCAGCTCCGGATGATGATTTCGGACTTGAGCGTACATTCGCCTCGGGTTTCTAATGACCCGGAAGTATTTCGGCACCTGAATTGGAATTCAGGATTTCATAAGATTTAGAATTTAGCCAGGAATTGGACCTCATGATATTATGGTCCGAATGGAATTCCGGAAGTGGCAATAGTTCCGTATAGTCATTTATGACTTGTCCGCAAAATTTGGGGTCATTCCGAGCAGTATAGACCCGTTCGGCGTATTGGTGAGCCATTTGAATTTTCTTGAAATCTTAAGTTTGGAACTAAGGGGTTTTGGAGAGTGATTTATAGTTTGGACGATGTTTTTAGTGTTCTGGGAGCTCGAGCGAGTCCGTCATATGATTTGGGATTGGTTAGTGTAATTTGTTGAGGGCTCGGGTTGGCCCTNGTGACCGCACCTGCGGTCCATCAGCCGCAGGCGCGAGCTCGCACCAGCGGCCAATCCCTCGCAGGCGCGGCTCCAGCCGCAGGAGCGGCCTTCCTTCCGCAGGAGCGGCTCCGCAGGAGCGGACCAGCGTTCGCAGGCGCGACCCGTTTTCCGCAGGTGCGAGTCCGCACTTGCGAACCAAGGGCCGCAGGTGCGGAAACTGCTGGGCAGTTCTATAAAAGCCCCATTTTGTTATTTTTCTTCCCAAACTCGATTTTCCTCCATTGTTGAGACCCCTAGGAGCTCCAGATCAGTTGTGGCGAGTCATTTACTCAGGTAAGTAATTCTTTGACTTCCCACATGTTTATAACTTCCATTCTTGAGGAATTTCAACTTCCAAAATTCATAAAAGTCCATGGGAAGGCTTGGGAAAAATAGAGGGTTTTGAGAAAATTGAATTTCTGATTTTTGGGCTATTATAGGATGATTAATTTAGTTAATCTTGATCCTTAGGCGACATATAGCACATTTCTTCAAGAATCGTAATTTTTCGGACGCCGAGGCTCGGAGTTGAATATTCCAAGTACGTCAAGAATGTGTTTTAAGGGAAATCTTTGATAAATCCTCCTCGATTCCTCCTAAATTGATATAATTATGTGTTTTTGGCTAGTTGCGAGCCATCGAAGGTAATTCGGAGGATTCGTGCGTCTTGTTGATTGGTCCGTTGACCGGAGGAGTACTCGTCCAGGTGAGTCTCCTTTCCAAACTTTGTAAGGGGGAAATGTCCCCTAGGCTCCTTGTTGCTATTTGTGATTGTTGAGGGGGCTGCGTACTTACCACGTGACGAGAGTCCGTACGTGGCATCTATACTGTATGTTGGGTAGCCGAGGACCCACGAGCATGTTCTAGCTGTTTGTTTGATATTATCTGATGCCTTGTACAAGTTATTTGCCAATATATGATGAAATGGAGCTATCATAGCTTTGAGTTAAATGTACATATTATTACACAATTGATTAATTATGTTACTCCTGATATAATTGATAAATAAAATGGAGTAAATGAGATAAATCTTGATCGAGCTATTGAGCAAAAATGAAGGTGATTGTAAATCCTTCCTATACTTGAATTATTCCACCATGGTGATGTTATGAGAAAAGAGGATAACATTATATAAAATCCTAACTTTGACTATCAAGAGAGATGCGAATATCCGATCCCGTTGATCGTTGATGAGTCGGTACCATGGTGTCTACATATACGCATATATATACATTCAACATTATGCATTCATGGCCCCCAAGTCACAGGTATGATTCGTGATTGGGGAGAACTTATATTTTCATTATTGGCCCCTGAGTCACAGGTTTGATTCGTGATCAGGGAGGAATTACACTTATTTTCATCAGCCCCTGAGTCACAGGTTTGATTCGTGATCAGGGAGAAATTAGACTTATTTTACCAGCCCCTGAGTCACAGGTTTGATTCGTGATCAGGGAGGAATTATACTTATATTCATCAGCCCCTGAGTCACAGGTTTGATTCGTGATCAGGGAGAAATTACACTTATTTTACCAGCCCCTGAGTCACAGGTTTGATTCGTGATCAGGGAGGAATTACACTTATTTTCATCAGCCCCTGAGTCACAGGTTTGATTCGTGATCAGGGAGAAATCAGACTTATTTTACCAGCCCCTGAGTCACAGGTTTGATTCGTGATCAGGGAGGAATTATACTTATTTTCATCAGCCCCTGAGTCACAGGTTTGATTCGTGATCAGGGAGAAATTACACTTATTTTACCAGCCCCTGAGTCACAGGTTTGATTCGTGATCAGGGAGGAATTACACTTATTTTCATCAGCCCCTGAGTCACAGGTTTGATTCGTGATCAGGGAGAAATCAGACTTATTTTACCAGCCCCTGAGTCACAGGTTTGATTCGTGATCAGGGAAGAATTATACTACTATTTTTATCGGCCCCCGAGTCACAGGTATGATTCGTGATCGGGGAGGGTTTTACTTTACATCATTGGCCCCGAGTCACAGGTATGATCCGTGATCGGGAGAGTATATATATTTATGTCATTTGCCCCCGAGTCGTAGGTATGATTTGCGAGCGGGGAGAGATATTGGCCAACGACTCGCATGTATGATTCGCGAGTGTGGAGGTATCGAGTAAGCGCATGAGTCGCAGGTATGATTCACGAGCGTGTGGACCTTTATGACCGAGTCAGTCCTTATGACCCACCCTTATGACTTCGGCCGATAGTCTTGTCCGTGTCGGTTATATATATATATATATATATATATATATATATATATACATGCATTTGCATGGAGTTGGGGTCGTACGATGGTGAGTTGAGAAACGATACTGAGTACTGGAAAGTGAACAATTCAGATAATAAGATAAGAAATTTCAGATAATGAGAAAGAAAACAAGTGATAAATATGATCAGCTTACAAAGAAAGGTTATGTTTGAGATTTGTTACCTGTTTGTTGATTACATGCCCATATACTTGATGTATTTTCTCACATGATTTATGTCTTGGCGTGTACCTTATTTTATTATGTACTGGACCTTAGTGAGTATATATTCTACCTCTCGTCACTACTCTTTATGAGTTTAGACGGGATACTCACTGGGTACCTATTTGTTTATATGTACTCATGCTGCACTTTCTTTCTTTTCTGCACTTGATTGTGCAGATCTTGAGGCTGGTCCGTCTGGTTGTCCGTCTGCTGATAGATACTGATCGTGGTGTCGCTTCATACGGTGAGCTGTCTTCTTGGCGTCATCCTGACAGCACCTCTGGAGCCTTCTAGTTTCATTTTGCTCAGTCTTTTGTTCCAGACTGAGGCTTGTATATTTTTGTATATATATATTTCAGTTGTTGTATCTATGTAGCCGCCCGTTGACACTGTGACACTAGTCCTGGCACACACTTGTTGTAGTTATGTTGGGATCGGGGTTGTACGTATTTGGCCTAGCTGTGGTTCAGCTTGTATCTACGGCCTTACCTCATATCGCTGCTACATTACGCATTTTATTTGTTATAAATTCTAAATAACTGGAATAAACGAGTTCCGGGGTAGTAACTCCTGGGGATTTATATGTTGGCTTGCCTAACCTCGCAGTTAGGTGCCATCACGACCTGAACCAGGTTATGGGTCGTGACACTTTTAATCAGTTCTGAGTTTGAACTAGGAAAATATGTAGCTTTACTAAAGATTCTAGCCTAAAATTTTGATGTCTTGCTGCCTAAAGGTCCCCAGATTCAAAGCTTAATAAAAATAGTAAGCAAATTGATAGGTCCCGATGCTCGCCTTAATAAACTGCTTCTTTATATTCTGTTTCTGCTCATCTACATATCCTGCCTATAGGATTCTAAAATCAATAAAGTTTGCTAATTCAATTGCGTGCATTTGTTGTCTACTTGTGGAGGTAAATGTGAGCCCTTATTTGCTCTTTACATGATAGTCCTATCTGATTTTTTTTGTCTCTTAGATTTTCTCATTTTAAGCAACATAGGTCAGTCTTGAACCACCCTAAATAGAGGTCCTAAATACCTCCAAGACCATAGGTAAGGGACGGGTAGTTCACGCATAAGGAACGAGTTAGAAGCTATTAGAATGCTTAGGTAACAACTGAAAGATATTAATTGGGTAGTAAAGGAAATGATGACCCGTGCGCTAATACTATGAGTAGCACCCCAACTTGGGGAAGTTACAAAGTATTGCATGGAATGATCCTATAGACTAAGAAACCTAGGACCCCTTTAATTCCGTTTAAAGTAATGTATATTTGTGTAAATTGCTTTGCTTTCCTTTAAGACTAATTCGCAAATTTAAGTTCGACCAGGACCCACTGTTGTAGACCTCGAGGGGTGCCTAACACCTTCCCCTCAAGGTAATTTCGAGCCCTTACCCGATCTCTGGTAACACAAACTAGTTTTATGAGTTAACTTCTCTGGGTGCCCTAACACACCTTAATCCATTAGGTGGCGACTCTTCATATCCCTTACACCATCCCAAAAGGAAGGGAGATGTCTCAGAAATGTCGAAACCCGATTTCGCGAGGAAAAGGGGGCGCGACAGCATGGCGACTCTGCTGGGGACAATCCTTTGGCTCTTACCATAACAAATTTGATTTTTTTGAATTAGTCTTTAATCATGCTTTATTCTTTAATACTTGCACACCTTTTCTCTTTCCCACTTTATGTGAATTTATTTTCCTATTTTCAAGCATTTACGATTTCTCTTTACTATGGAAACTGACTTGTCTCTTTGTTTTCTTTCTTAAATGCCTTTTCAATTATTAAATACCGCATTTATTATTTTTCAACGTGCAAATACGTGACAACGTGCTATTTTCTGTTGCATAAACCATGCTCAACATCATATTCCACTCGTGCGTAATATACCATAACAACGCTTGATGAGTGTTTGCGCCCTTCCTTAATATCACGCCTTTGAATTCGGAAAGGATTATTTGCAGTAAAACTAGTTGATCAGCGGTGCAGCCGACGGTTCCATGCCTTTCCCCCTCAAGTTGTCCACTTGAGGGTACCAGTCTAGACCTCTATAGAAACCTTACTCTGATTAATTGTACTTGCATCATGGTCAAACCTAGCCAGGCTTAATATGTTGTCAACATAATAACCCTTTAAGAAAAGCCTTGTCCAAATGTCCACCGGGGTTTCCATAATCCCAACGGACACAACCACGATCTGTGCATTAATTTGGAGAAATAAGTGCCAATATGCTAATCATTGACATATAAATAGTCGAATCTGGAGGGGGAGGGGGTCTAGCCTGATTTGTTTTGTAGAAAATGAGGCACGAAGTCCCCAAGTTCGGCATGGTTTGTAGAATTCCACCATTGTTGCTGGATTGGTGGGGAGATCTTTCGTTAAGTGACAAAAAGCATGTGAAAAAGGTCTTGGGAAATTTGCCTTCTTTATTGGATATTCAAATGAACAATATGTTGATCGAAGCTGCCACAATGTTCTGGGATAGAGAAAGGTCTGTGTTCCGTTTTTGCAACATAGAAATGACCCCTCTCTTGGAAGAAATAGGGGGATTCGCTGGACTACCTTTGGACAGTCCCGGTTTATTGGTGCCGGAAAATCGTACCGCTAAGGGGTTACTGAAAATAATGGGTTTGAAAAAAACAACGATTTGGAGTGCCTGAAGAAGTCCTACATACCCTTTGACTACCTCTATGAACGATATGGTCATAGCAAACCCTATCGTATCATCCATGATGAATTCTCTATCACTTCCTTGGGTTGTATTCATCGCAGGGTTTTCGTGTTCATTGTCTGCTTCCTGGGTATTGATAGTGTTTCCAATTCAAGGGGACAGAATTCACACCAGACTGGCCATGGTAACAAAAACCATAATTGAGGGAATCGAGGTTCAAACATATACCATCGTCCCTATGATCATAGCAGACATATATCAGGCCTGGGACCGCTGTCAAAAGGGGTTCAAACACTTCGAGGGTTGTAATCTGCTACTACAGGTTTGGTTGTTAGAGAATCTCCAGTGAGGTCAATACCGTCAAGAGCTTTCACGAAGGCCGTGGAATGATCATATAACTTTCCATCACCCTAAGAGAAAGACCTATATCCCAGACAAGTTTGCTCAGCCAGAGAATGCTAAAGAATGGGTGCAATTTTTCGACAATTTGACTGAGGATCAGGTTCAATGGATGTTCGAATGGTTCCCTATTGACGAGTGCATCATCAGATCTAGGGACGCCCCGCACTTGGTGTTGATTGTTTTAAGGGGAATCTACCCTTATGTGTTCCCTTCAGGGTTATGAGACAAGAAGGCAGGAAGCAAGTCATACCGCGAGTTTCTAAAATGAGTCATACAGGGAAGATTTTCAGGATGATGACATCCCATACAAATGTGAAGCTCAACATATGTGGCACTCAAATATTATTTAAGAAAAGAAAACCATCGAACAAGACCAGTATCACGCAAGGCATGTGCGCTTTTACCCATCATGGTTGCAAGATAGCATAGCAGGAATAGTTGAGCCGGGGATCAGTCGAGGAAACAGGGTCATAGACGAAGTTGCTGAAGTCCAAGTGAAATACAAAAAACTGCGCAAAAGAGTTCATGAGTCCGAAGCCGAGCATCTGGAGCAACACAAGGCTGATATGGAGTTGATGAATGAATGGAGGGAAATGGCTATAAAGTCTAATGAAAGGATGTAATATCGGAAGAAGGGTCTGATAGAGATGGAAGGGAAGACAAGCAAAAGAGTCATCGACAACCAGAATGCTGAGGAAAGCGAAGAAGGACATCTAGCAAGGGTATACCTATTGCTGGGCATGCGCGACCTGGGGAACCTGATCGATGGAGCCAAGAGAATCAAGCCTGGAAAAGGTCCCTCTGGGACCAATTAGATTAGGTTTATTTGCTTTTCAAATGTAATAAGGCCAAGTGCCATTAGTGACTTATCTTATTTAGCAACGTTTTAGATTCATCTATTCTTACATTAATGAAATGGGGTAATTATTGGCACTAAAATTCTCCAAATCAACTTGTCGCTAGGACTACCTCGGGCACAACGAGGTTCCCAAATTAGGACGCAAATTTACTTCCCGTACTATGTGTTTAAATACTGCACACATTTTTTAGCACTCTTACTGACTTGGCTACATTTTTGTTTTTCTTTCTTTTTTGATTATTCCCATTCCCGAAGGTTGGTTCACGCATACTGGCATCATCATCTTATCATACCAGATCCATAGGCCCTCCACCTTCTCCTACTCCAAGTATACCAAAAGTCAAAGGGAAATCTAAAATGGATGATATGAATGGAATCAGAAAAGACAACACTGCACATGTTGAGAATGTGGAAACTTTCAATGGTCGGGGAACTCAGGCCCCGAATGATTTGGTTTTACGGCTTCAACAGAAGATACTTGAACTATAGAGTGAGCTTGAGCAGGTCCGTAACTTGGAAAATCTCTCCCTCACACTGAATGTCCCAGATGTCAACCACCCAAACACCCAAAACCTGGCACCACCTCATAACACACTGACCAAACGCCCGCAGGATCCTCCCGCACCTCACCAGTATACAACCCCTCCTCAAAATTAGCATCTCCCCACTCAATACCCTCAAACAACCTATCACACTCCTCAGAATACCCCACAACCTATCCCCAAACCCCAAAACTCAATCAATGATCATCACTATGCCCAAACTCCTGACATTCACCAAAACAACCCTATATACGTCGAAACCTTACCTCACTCAACTCAACCAATCTCATATACACCAGAATCTGCCGAGAAGGACCTGCTCATCAAGAACATGGCTAAGGTGCTCAAGAAACTAACAAGCCGGGTTCAGGGTGTTGAAGAAGGTAAAGGGATTGAAGGTTTGAATTATGAAGATATGTGCATACAGCCAGATGTGGAACTGCCGGAGGGTTACAAACCTCCAAAGTTTGAAATGTTTGATGGAACGGGTGACCCCAAGGTTCATCTGAGAACTTACTGTGACAACCTCGTGGGGGTTGGAAAAGACGAAAGGATTTGCATGTGTTGATACCCAATTTTTTCTCAAACTATTTTTTAATTTACACATATACCTTCATAATCAGTTTTATAACAATGGGAATTTCTTCATAATTTCCCCATATTTTTTATCAATTATTTTCCAACTTATTCAGTACTTTATATTCAATAGTTATTCATAAATTATATCATAAATAATTTAAAAATATTTCCCAGTTCAATATATCACTTTTGATCCTATTAGGATTTAATTGTTTCACAAATTAACCAATTTGACATTATTTAGCTATAATTAAAATAATTTGCAGTTATAGCCTACTTTTACACTTTATACTATTTTAATTCAATAATTAGTCATTTTATATTTTTTATATTAGTTAATTACCTTAATTTCACCTATTTAGCCTTAATTTCATTTTTATATAAGTATTGGCTATTTTATTAACTATTTATCTATTTTTAAAATGGGTATTTAACAAGTAGCCCCTTAATTTTGATTTCAGCCTATTTAATTTAACCCCAACCCAATTAAAACCAGCCCAGACCTAAAATTCTACCCGGCCCAATCCCTCGATCAATCTGAGTCGTTGATCAATTTAGATCAATGGCCCATATGGATTCTTACCTTAATTAACCTAGGTGACTACCCCCCCCCCCTCATTTCCCTGTATCTCATTCTTTCACATTCTCTGTGGTTCTCTCTAGTTCTCTCTAGAACCTTCCCTTGCCTCCCTTCTCCGATGTAGTCCGTTCATCTTCTCTGGCCACTTCCCCTGCCGGAAACCTTGGCCTCTCATCATCTCTTGGCTACTGCTTCACCCCACGCCGGTCTAATGACACCTTGAGGCCCTCATGTGAACCTGGAGTGGTTCACTCACCCCTGGGACCCCCCCTCCCCCGGGTAAGGCCGTTGAAACTTGCAGGTTTTCACACTTTTCACTTTGGGTTCTCTGAAACCCTAAAACTTAAGGTCTTCCGATTTCTTTAGATCTGTTATAGATCTATGCATATTTAGGTTTCCTTTGATGTTTTCCCTAAAGATTTTCCTTTTTCCCTAAACAATTCTTCATCTTTTAAAACTAGGGTTCCTCAACCCTTTCCAAAACAAGTTTTCCTTTCTTATTTGTAGCATTATCGTGTGATTTTTATCATGTTGTCATTGTTTAAACCTTTTTCCCTTTTGATCTGATTTACTTTTTTGCTAAAAACCTAAGTTTTTAGTTTTAATCCTAGATTCTAAGTGTGTCTTTTGTGATACGTTTGTCAAACCTTTATGCGTGCTTGATCTTCATGAGCCTCTCAAGTCTCTATGATTTAACCTATTTTTTGCTTATTAGACGTGCTGCTTTTCTCTTATATTGTGCTTGTTCTGTTAGTCCCTCTAATTTGTGCTATTCTTCTTGCTACTATGATCATTAAGATTTTTGATTCTTGTTCTGTCGATTATACCATTTTTATTCTGCGGAGTCCTTTAATTATCTGTTATGTCCTATGTGAATCTCTAATTTTATGTGATTAGGGTTTCTAATTTTGCCTAATTTATGGTAATTTCTCCTAAACCCGTGTTATTGGCTATTTTGAATCTCTGCATATCTATGGTGGATCCTTCATTGATGCATCTCTTAATTGGAATATTCTGAACTTAGCCTCTATTACATGCCTTATACTTTTACTATGCTGAAATTCATTTCCTTATGTGCCTCATATGGTATCTTTCCTTGTTGATCACATGTCTCTTGCTTTACTATGCTGAAATTACCTTATTGATAACATGTTTATGACTGTTTGAAATTTAACCCCTTAATTAGGGGAAATACTTAAACTGATTTCGTGTTGATTAATTCTGATTCTTTTAATTACTGCCTGACTTTGATCTGCACCTTATTTACTATTGTTTTAAAAGCTATATATACCCCGACCTCTTATTTTTCAACACACACAGACACAAACTAATATGTGCACTCTCTCTCACAATTAAACTTGCTCTCTCTCTAACCCTTCTTCTGTGCTACTCACTACTGATCTGAGGTAGCCGGCAGCAAGCCAAGGCTAACTATTGTTCATCTCCTACATTCTGCTTTGTGTTATTGTTTTCTACACTCTACTGGTATGTCCTAATTTAGAATTCAGTCCTCAAACCAACATGCCTCTATTGCTATTATAATTCTTTGTATTCCTTCTATGCTTTTACTTACTATTTTGCTGTTCAACATGCAATTAAGTTTCTGAGTTTCCTCTACATGTTAAGTCTAACTTTACTTGTAAAAGACCAATGTATATCTATACACTTAGTATCTGTTCCTTATGTGAATCTCCCTGCCTGTGACTACTACATTAGTTATATCATAGTCTCAGTTGTTTGGTGTTGATATGTTCTGATACTTTGTTACACCCCTGACCCCCCTTGAACCTTGGGAACTTCTTATTGTATGTGTGCTTCTGCCTGCTTCACAGGCTCTGTATTTGTCCCTCAAACCTCTCACCCCTGTTTGTGATTGCTGGGCCACTTGGGTCCAGTATGTGATGCTGGCTTTATTTCGTTGAGTTTGGTGTTTTCCCAAAACTTGTTTCATCAGTTGAACCTTTGTTCTAAAAAAAAACTGGTCTTTACTAAGTCTCTCCTCTTTTCAAACTATTTTCAATACTGTTCTCTTAAATTTCTCAAACTATGAGCACATTTCACTATACTCCTAGATATTGAGATCTGCCCCTTTTGTGTGAGCATTGCTTTGGGGCCCTTGAGCTCCATCTGAACTTTGACACACAAGAACTAGCCTTTTCACACTGCACTTACTCCAGCTTGGCTATGAAATCTGGGTTTGAACATTGCCCGGGATCCTCTGAGATCCTTAGGGAACTCTGACACACCCGGATTATGAAGGGTTATGAAATAACAGTACATGGCATTGAGGATCTGAAAACGTTGGCCAATTATGGAAAGCTCCCTATAGTTAACTTCTTCTTTTCGTATTTTAATTATGTAATTCATATTCAGAGGCTTGTAATAATTATTTGTACAAATGATTCTGGGGTTGGATAGTGAAAAAGGGGGGCGGACAGCATGGCGACTCTGCTGGCGAAATAAAGCTTTTACCATTTCAAATTGCTTCGTGAATTTGTACTTTGCTTAAATGTTTGCACCCTTTCCTCTTCCCTTCTATGTGGAATTAATTGTTTATTTCCTTCAAGTACTTACACTTCCCCAAAACGAAACTGACATGTATCTTTTTTTTTCTTTTGTAACCGCTTTAAATCATAATTGTTGTATTTATCGCTTTCTTAACGTGCAAATACATGAAAACCTGCTCTTAATGCTTATTATTGCATAATCAACATTCATACTCCACTCGTGTAAAAAAAAAATACTATAGAAACGCTTGATGAGTGGTTGCTCTCTTCCTATACTATTACCCCTAAATTCGGAAAGGCTTATTTGCGGTAAAACTAGTCGATCAACGGTGCAGTCGACGGTTCCGTGCCTTTCCCCCTTGAGTTGTCCGCTCAAGGGTACAGTCTAAAACCCCATAAAAACCTTACTTCGTTATATTGTTGTATGCATCATGGTCAAACCTAGTCGAGCTAAAGTGTTGTCCGCACGATAGCTTTTAAGAAAGCTTTGTCCAAAGTCCACTGGGTTTCCCTAAAACCAAACGGACATCATCACGTTCTGTGCATTTATTTGGAGAACTAAATGCTTCATGCAAATTATTGATATTAAATAGTCGAGTCTGGTGGGGGTAAGGGTCTAACCTTGTTTGCCTTGCAGAAATATGAGGCACGAAGTCCCCAGGTTCGGCATGATCTCAAATATCCACCCAAGACTGCTGAGTTGGTGGGAAGATCTGCATTCTAGTGACAAAACCCTCGTCAAGAAATACTTGGGTAAACTACCATCCCTCCTAGACATCCAGCCTAATAACATGAGCTGAGGGGACCGAAGGTGGACATCTAGCCAGAGCATAGTTACTTCTAGGACTCCACGAGCTGGGGAATCTATTCGAGGGAATCAAGGATGCTGAGTTTGGGGAAGGTCCTTCTAGGACCAAGTAGATAGGAATTTACTTTTCCGCTTTATTGATGTAATAAGGCCAAGGGACAATACTGATTTTATTTCTTGCTTATTTAGTGTCGTTTTGGGATTCATCTATTTTTACATTAATGAAATGAGGCATTTTAGCATTTCAAGTTCTCCAAATAAATTTGTCTTTAGGCCTACATCGGGCACAAAAGAGGTCCCCAAATTAGGACGCAATTAACATTCCCGCGCTATATGTTTAAATACTGCAATACTTTTTCATAATCCTCACTAACTTGTCTACCTTTTTGTTTTTGTTTCTTTCTTTATTTATTCCCCTCCTCAAAGTTTAGTTCGTTCACTCTGGCATCATCAACTTATCGCACAAGATCCAAGGGCCCTCAACCTACTCCTCCTCCTAGTCCTCCTAAAAGCAAGAACAAAGGCAAGAGTAAGATGGAAGAATCCAGCAATGCCAGGAAGGAGAACATGGTTGAACGGGTAGAGGCCATTGATGGCCAAGGTATACGGGTCCTAAATGAGAACATGTCACCACTTGAACAGAAAATGCTGAAATTTCAAGAAGAACTTGATCAAGTTCGAAATCTGGCCAACCTGTCATTTTTCCTCAACGTCCCAGACGTCAACTTCCCAAACACTCAAAACCCTACACCTCCACAAAATATCACGAGAAAACAAAATCATCTCGCACCTCACCATCACGCCACTCCGCCAAAGAACCAAACTCTCCCGACACAATGCAATACTTGCCACACCTCAAACAACACTCCACTACTTATCCCAGAACCTCATAACCCCACAAAGGACCATTTCCATGCCTATAACAATCCCATCTACGTGGAAACCGTGCCAAACTCCACTCCACCTATCCCACACACGCCCGAGTCTAATGAAAAGGACCTGCTTATCAAGAACTTGGCTGAAGAACTTAGGAAGCTGACCAACCGGGTTCAAGGTGTCGAGGGAATTAAGGGAGTCGAAGGGATGAATTATGAAGACCTTTGCATACAACCTGATGTCGAACTGCCCGAGGGGTATAAACCTCTAAAGTTTGAAATGTTTGACGGTACTGGTGATCTGAGGGTCCATCTAAGGACCTATTGTGACAAGCTAGTTGGCGTAGGAAAGGATGAAAGGATCTGCATGAAGTTGTTCATGAGGAGTTTGAAGGGAGATACATTGTCTTGGTACATCAGCCAAGATCCCAAGAAGTGGTCAAACTGAGTAAGCATGGCATCTGACTTTATGGACAGATTCAGATTCAATACAGAGATCGCACCAGACGTGTTCTATATTCAGAATTTGAAGAAGAAGCCCATGGAGACATTTCGCGAGTATGCTACTCGCTGGAGGTCCAAGGGTGCTAAGTAAACCCGCCTTAGAAGAGGAGCAAATGAACAAGATCTTTGTCCGGGCCCAGGACCCGCAGTACTATGAACGGTTGATGATGATTAAGAACCACAAGTTCTCCGACATTACCAAATTAGGTGAACGGATTGAAGAAGGTATCAAGAGCGGTATGGTCACGAATTTTGAAGCCTTGAAAGATACAAACAAGGCTTTACAGTCCGGTGGTGTGTCCAAGAAAAGAGATGTGGGAGCTGTAATAGTTGCACAAAGAGCCAAATCCCCACTCAAATACCAAACTTATCCAACACCTCCACTCACATATCAGCCAACCCCAAACTACCAAGCACCTTCACCTTCATACCAAGGTCCACCACCCATTTACCAAGCTTCACCACCCACTTACCAAGCTCCACCACCCGCCTACCAATCTCAACCACCTACATATCAACCTATTTCACCCAGATACTCACAACTCGTTCCTGTCTACCACACTTACAACTCTCAGCCATCTCATTACCAATCACCCCATACTCGTCAAAACTTCCCTAGACCTCGTCCTAATTTTGATCGCAGACCTCCAAAACAGTACACCGCCATCACTGAACCCATCGACCAGCTGTATGAGAAGCTCAAAGCTGCTGGTTATGTCACACCTATCCCTGATGTCACCCCTGAGAACCCTTCTCAGTGGATTAACCCAAACAAGTCCTGTGCATACCACTCCGGCATGAAGGGGCACACCATCGATGCATGTCGCTCTTTGAAAGACAAGATACAGTCCCTGATTGATAACAAGATCATTGTGGAAAAAGATCCCACTCCGAACGTCCGCAACGATCCTTTGCCAGACCATAAAGGTGGAAGTATCCAGATGATTGAAATAGAAGATTATTGGGACCCCGAGTGATCAATCGGGTTGATCGCAGAAGACGCTGATCCAAAGAAACCAGCAGTCACTCTCAACCCGATCATAGTCCAGATTCAACCGTCTAAGGATGTTAAGGTAAATATGTCCATACCTCTTGAGTTTGAAGCAACGCCACCCGTAAAGACACTAGTACCGATTGAAGTTGAGTTCGTGTCTCCGGCAAATGCACCAGCACCATTTGAGGTTGCAGTCTTGCCACCCAAGGCACATGTTCCATTTGAAGTAAGGATAGTCGCACCAATTCCAGTGGCGATGTTGACCATGCCGCCCTTCTATACAAATGCTATCCCTTGGGATTACATAGCCGAGGCGAGAAGGAAAGGCAAGATGAAGACTGAATAAGTTGTCTCAGCGCAAGGTATGACAAGAACTGGCAGAGTCAAGCAAGCAGGCTTCCAACCGGCCTCCACTTATTGAGACATGCCCAAATGACCTTTGGAGGATAGTACAAGCTAAGAAGTATTCGGTCATCGACCAGCTGAACAAGACGCCAGCACAAATATCCATCCTCTCTTTGCTATAAAATTCTGAGACGCACAGGAGTGCTTTGTTGAAGGTGTTGAACGAAGCGTATGTGCCGAACAACATCACTAGTGGAGAAATGGCCAATATGGTGGGGCAAGTGTTGGACAGCCACAAGATCACATTCCATGAAGACGAGCTGCCTCCTGAAGGGCTGGGCCATAACAAAGCACTATACATCACTGTGCAATGCGAAGATTATTTCATCACCATAATCCTGATCGATGGAGGATCCAGTCTTTACATCTGTCCGTTGATAACACTCAAGAAATTGGGTAAAGGGCTGCATAAGATAAAGGATGGGGCAATCAATGTGAAAGCTTTTGATGTATCTCAAAGGTCCACCATTGGTGAGATAAGCCTATGCCTGCAAATGGGACAAACTTGGTTCGAGGTTGACTTCCAAGTGATAGATGTGTCAGCGTCCTACAACCTGTTATTAGGGCGATCCTTGATCAATGTTGCTGGGGCCGTAGCGTCAACATTACATCAGGCAGTGAAGTTCAAGTGGAATCACCAAGAGGTGATTATTCATGGCCATGGTAGCAACCCTATTTACAGTTGCCAGACTATTCTAGTGATCGAAGGAAGAAGAAAGATGGGTGGAGAAACTTACCACCACATTGAACGGGTCAATGTTATCGACAAGGACAAATGGTGGGATAGAAAAATCGAGATTATACTAAACTGTAGTGGGTACAAGCCTGGCAAAGGGATTGGCAAGAACCTCCAAACCTATCAAGATCAAAAGCCATTGCACCACTTTTAGTCTGGGGTACGACTATACTTGGCAAGAGTATAACGACTGGTCGCCACCTTGGTGCGGTCCTTACTACCCTTTGGAGCAACCAATACCGCATCTGGACCAGACCTTCCAAATGGCCAACGTTATTTATGGATCAGACGATGAAGAAGCACTTGCAGCAATGAGGAACTTGTTTCTGGAGGACAGTGATATGGACTGCTGCGTTATTCTCGAGGAGGAGGGGGAGGAAGGCTCTTCCATACAGGCTGTGAGCAGAGGGACATACCTCAAGAATTGGACCATCAGGACAACCAAAGCCCGACGAGCCTCGGGGTAGCAAGGCTAAAATAAGCATTATACATTGTTTTTCTCACAAAATGATTTTAATTCCTGCAACAAGATCTTCAAATTTTCAAAACAATTATTCAATTTATCAAAATCATTTTAAATTTTTCTTATAAATCAATATTTATTGCTATCATTTTTCTCTCATTACTTTACCTATAAAACATTACTACTACTTGTCATGATGAACCGATGACTGTGACATGCAACGAGACAACGCATCAAACAGACGTTGATTCAGAAGAAGATGACATACCTCACGGGATTGTCAAGGAAGTTGAAAACATTGAGAATAGACCTAAGTCCAACCTGGACGAGACTGAAATTATCAACCTTGGAGATTTAGAAAATGTCAAGGAGACTCTAATCAACATTCACTTGTCACCGTTAGAGAAGAAGGAATACATAGAATTCTTGAAAGAATATGAGGTCATACGATGACATGAATCATCTGAGTACATCAATTGGTGCTCACAAATTACCGACTAATCCAGTGTGCCCACCAGTGAAACAAAAGCTCAGAAACTTCAAGCCTGATATGAGTTTGAAAATCAAGGTAGAAGTCACCAAGCAGATCAACGCCAAGGTTCTCAGGGTAGTCGAGTATCCGACATGGTTAGCTAACATTGTGCCAGTTCCAAAGAAAGATAGGAAGGTTAGAGTCTGTGTCGACTACCGGGATCTCAACCGGGCCAGTCCAAAAGATGACTTCCCCTTGCCTAACATAAACATCCCCATTGACAATTGAGCCAAGCATGAGCTACAGTCATTCGTGGATTGCTTCGCTGGTTATCATCAGATCTGGATGGATCATGAAGACGCTGAGAAAATGACTTTCATTACACCGTGGGGAGTATACTGTTACAAGATGATGCATTCGGTCTGAAGAGCGCAGAGGCCACCTATATGAGGGCTATGACCACCGTCATCCACGACATGATTCATAAGGAGATCGAGGTATACGTGGATGATGTTATTATCAAGTCTAAGAAATCCACTAACCACATAGAAGATTTGAGGAAGATCTTCAATAGGTTGCGGAAATACAATCTGAAGCTGAACCCCGCGAAGTGTGTCGGGTTCCAAGATACTGCCGTATCTGCACCACGTGCAGGAATTAAGGAAGAGGTTCACGAAGAAAGAATTTTAGCATGTTCCCAGAATTCAAAATGAGTTCGCCGATGCATTGGCTACTTTGTCCTCAATGATCCAGCACCCGGACAAGAACTTCATTGATCCTATTCCAGTAAAGATCCATAATCAGCCGGCTTACTATGCCTATTTAGAAGAGGAAGCGGGCAGACGGAAATCCTTGGTTTCATGACATCAAGGAGTATTTGGCAAAAGGAGATTCCCCAGAGCTTGCAAATCCCACTCAGAAACGCACACTTCGAAGACTATACAATAATTTAATTCACAGCGGAGGAATCTTGTATAGGAGGACTCCTCATTTGGGATTATTAAGGTGTGTCGACGCAAAAGAAGCATCAAAACTACTAGAGGAAATTCATGCTGGGACCTGCGGTCCACATATGAACGGTTTTGTTCTGGCAAAGAAGATACTCCGATGTGGTTACTTTTGGATGACCATGGAAACGTACTACATCCAGTATGTCCGGAAATGCCACCGCTATCAGATTCACGCAGATATGATAAAGGTACCCCCCAAACGAGCTCAATGCGACAAGCTCACCCTGGCTATTTGCCACCTAGGGCATGGATGTTATTGAACCAATCGAGCCTGCCGCCTCCAACGGGCACAAGTTCATTCTGGTAGCCATTGATTACTTTACTAAATAGGTCGAAGCAACCTCCTACAAAGCAGTTACTAAGAAAGTCGCGGACGACTTTGTCCGCGACCGCATTATTTTTCGGTTCGGGATTCCAGAGTCAATCATCACCGATAATGGTTCCAATCTCAACAGCGACTTGATGCAAGCCATGTGTGAAACTTTCAGAATTAGGCACAAGAACTCTACAACCTATAGACCTTAGATGAATGGAGCAGTAGAAGCCGCCAATAAGAATATCAAGAAGATATTAAGGAAGATGATAGAAAAGCACAAATAGTGTCATGAAAAGTTATCATTTGCTCTATTGGGATATCGCAACACAGTCCGCACATCAACTGGGAAAACGCCTTATATGCTGGTTTATAGTACAGAAATCGTCATTCCCGCTAAAGTTGAAATTCCATCCTTAAGAATTATACAAGAAGCTGAGCTTAGCAACGCATAATGGGTAGATAGCCGTTATGAGCAACTAGCCCTCATAGACGGAAAAATAATGAATGCAGTCTATCATGGTCAACCTATCATAATAGAATGACCAGATCCTTCAATAAGAAAGTGAAGCCGAGACAGTTCAGACGAGGGCAGCTAGTACTAAAGAAGATCTTTCCACATCAAGATGAAGAGAAAGGGAAGTTCTCCCCCAACTGGCAAGGTCCATACATGGTTCACCGAGTGCTGACAGGGGGAGCACTTATACTTGCAGAAATGGACAGAGAAGTGTGGCCAAGACCAATCAATTCAGAGGCAGTCCAGCGCTACTATGTGTAATCTTGATTCTTTTATCAATGTTGCAAATTGAACTACGCCTGACCTGATTCCCGTTTAAGAGGGGATACGTAGGCAGCCCTATGGGTTCGGTCACAATTCAATAAAATTTTCATTTCCCCCGCAATTGGAAACTGGGGCAGAATTTTGAGGAGGACCCTCAAAATTCCGAATAAATTTCAGCAGATCACCGCACGAGCAACAGTCAGAAGCATTCACCCATCAAGACTAGGGCAGTATTTTGAGGAGGACCCTCAAAATTCCATAGGATAAGAGGATGCAATGTATTTAACCACGTCATGGTCGTCGGTTCATCCCAAAGTTATTATAAAATTAGACATTATGCTTTTGCAAAATCATGCATGTTTGTTGTTGAAACATCTTGTTTAGCAACGCTACCCCAATGACACAGACAGCAACATCGGAGCAAGCCGAACAAGTCAAGCAGAGCCAATGGGGATACAAACTAACGCTCCCATTTACAAAACTCACGATTTTTCTTTGGATGCAGGCACAAAGAACAAACACGCAGAAAAGTGATAATCTTCATCACATTTGCAAATGCCAAAGTTCGATGTCTACACAAAGAACGAACCTGTTCAAAATCACAATTCTCAAAACCATCACACTTGCTGGCGTCTATTATCAATACAAATAATGCTCCACAATCACAATGTTGCAATCTTCTATCAGCTAAGAATTCATATTGTCATTTCATTTTCTGTATAAGTCTACCTTTATGCCTTCCGAGACTAAACGATGTCTCCATTTGCATCTGCATCCTTGCATAAGGCTATCTTTCTGCCTTCCGAGACTAAACGTTGTCTCCATCTACATCTGCACCCCTGCATAAGGCTACCTTTCTGCCTTCCGAGACTTTACGATGTCTCCATCTGCATCTGCATCTCTGCATAAGGCTACCTTTTTGCCTTTCGAGACAAAACAATGTCTCCATATGCTTTTGCATCCTGCATAAGGCTACCTTTCTGCCTTCCGAGACTAAACGTTGTCTCCATCTGCATTTTCATCTCTGCATAAGTCTACCATTCTGCCTTCCGAGACTAAATGATGTCTCCATATGCATTTGCATCTCTGCATAAGACTACCATTCTGCCTTCCGAGGCTAAAAACTGCCTCAAATCTACTTTTCAAGAAAGACTACTTACTCAAGCACCAATTACTTTGCTTCCTTTCGGGCTAATCTCTTCCCCTTTAACTCGCAAGACTAAGCTCTGTCTTGTCAGCATCATATTATTGCATCTTCATGGGCTAAAATATCGCCAACTTATCCAAAGGCGCCATCATTCAGAGGCACTATCTTCACAGCCCGAGAACACCATGCCATGGCCTGAGGATCTCTTTCGATTTTGCATATAATTATTCAAAGGCGTCATGATTCGGAGGCACCATCCTCATGGCCCGAAAACATCATTTTCATGGTTTGCAAATCCTGCATCAAGCAATCCATGGCCCATGACGTCATGGTCTGAGGACGTCATCCTTAAATGTCCGAAGACATCATTCATGGTCCGACGGGAATTTGCATCATGTTTAAATTACGCACAATATATGCTTGTATCGTCTATTTGCAGGTAATCCGGTGAGCAATGGCAATCCCGGCAGGATCGATCCCCGCTCCAGTTTTCCTAACCATTCCGGTAAGTCGTTCATTCATCCAACCCTGTATGTTGTGTCCGTCCTTGTAAAAACAAAACTCCATCGGTATACTTCGCCGATGGCCCCGGAACTACATATGGCCTGATTCTTGTAAGACCAGGGATATGTAGGCAACTCAGGAACCAGGGTGCGACCTAAATCTCTTCAAACCATTTCACTCGGGGAAAATTGGCCATCATGTCTTTACCCAACAACTCTTCCATCCTTCTCGGGTAAAGAGGGGAAGCTGTTGATACCTAATTTTTCCTCAAACTATTTTTTAATTTACACATATACCTTCAAAATCAGTTTTTATAACAATGGGAATTTCTTCATAATTTTCCCATATTATTTATCAATTATTTTCCAATTTATTCAGTACTTTATATTCAATAGTTATTCATAAATTATATCATAAATAATTTCAAAATATTTCCCAGCTCAATATATCACTTTTGATCATATTAGGATTTAATTGTTTCACAAATTAACCAATTTGGCATTATTTAGCTATAATTACAATAATTTTGCAGTTATAGCCTACTTTTACACTTTATACTATTTTAATTCAATAATAAGTCATTTTATATTTTTATATTACTTAATTACCTTAATTTCACCTATTTAGCCTTAATTTCATTTTTATATAATTATTGCCTATTTTATTAATTATTTATCTATTTTTAAAATGGGTATTTAACAAGTAGCCACTTTAATTTTGATTTCAGCCTATTTAATTTAACCCCGACCCAATTAAAACTAGCCCAATTACCCAGTGCAGACCTAAAATTATACTCAGCCCAATCCCTCGATCAATCTAAGTCGTTGATCAATTTAGATCAATGACCCAGATGGATTCTTACCTTAATTAACCTAGGTGACTACCCCCACCCCTTTTCATTTCCCCGTCTCTCATTCTTTCACATTCTCTCTGGTTCCCTCTAGTTCTCTCAAGAACCTTCCCTTGCCTCCCTTCTCTGATGTAGTCCGTTCATCTTCTCTGGCCACTTCCCCTGCCGGAAACCTTGACCTTTCATCATCTCTTGGCTATTGCTTCACCCCACGCTGGTCTAATTACACCCTGAGGCCCTCGGGTGAACGTGGAGCGGTTCACTCACCCTTGGGATTCTCATTCCATCTCCAACCATCTTCGGCCATCTGAGTAAGATCTATGACCCCCCCCCCCCCCCCCCCC